>JASDQU010349241.1:936-12268 GCA_032191745.1 Picea mariana
CTCACACCATTTGGAATAGGGAACCCATACAGATTCTAGCTCGACAACCATTTTTGATTTTGGGGTTTACCAGTTGTGACCTAGTCCACCGGTGATGGTTTCTAAGCTAAGGGATGAAATACAACTAATCTAATATGAAAATGTGTGCATCCGGACGAAACTGCAACTTGAAAGCAAACACATAACCAAACATATTCTTATCAATGGCTTGTGTAATAGTTCTCACAGAGCATATATACGAATACGAGTAAATAACTGCAAACCCATTATAGTCTAGCATTAAAACAATCATTTACAGTCCTATGTCTACAAATTCAGACGCATATTCTTTGAAGAAGAAATAAGAATGCATCAAACATACATAAACATACTCTATAATGTGAGATACATCCTTACACAACCCTAGTGTCGAGAAAAACACAATATAGTAGTCCACAACACGTGCAACACAAGAATCAAATTTCACCATACAATATCTTGGAAAAATAGGCTTCTCCTCATTAAATTTCTAGCAGTAGTACATGAAATCTCAAAGATCTAAAATCCCTTTATCCAAGTAGAATCCCCCAGTTTATTAAATTTCACCTTAACTGTTGGCCTTCCACCTTCCCGAATCTTGACCTTCCATTTGGAAAAAAATGTTCTTATCCTCTATGGAATGACAAGGGAATAATGATAGTAGAAATGTTTATAATATCATACATCACAAGCATTTACAATTTGAATTTATCTTTTAGTGCTGGTGGGCCATCCTAGGTTTTGGCCCTAGTTCGCCTCATACGATGTGATGAATAATATGGACATTGGGGTCTCTCCTTCCTCTATGCCTGGGGATTTCCTACGATGATGACTGTACTTCATCTTTTTCCATTTGGGCTTGATTGTCTTTTCTTGTTCTTCTGTTGCAGCTTCAAAAGCTATTGTTGCTTCAAATGCTATTGCTTCAACTGCTGCTACTAGTGTACAATTCTTTATTGCAGATCACATTTTCAAAAAAATTGTTACATACTACTTGATCATTCTTGTCTTAACATCGAGAATCCATGTTTCACTCCTTCACATGCCATGTATCAGGCTCCTGTGTATGACCTTCTTCTAGCACTGGTATCTTGGTGTCATTCATCACAACATAGATGAGTTTCCATAATAAAACTTTAAAATATACTTTAAAAACTATGCACTTAACCTATAGAACTAAAAAGGAAGTTGAGAGAAAGTTTCAGATATGCTTCCTTGAGTTCAATTCTTAGTCCCTTTGATTGAAATATTGTGTTATTTGGGCTCCTGGGATATTGACAATTTGCCAATATTCAATCCTAAAAATTTTGATGATAGGTGAGGAATTTCCCGAATCTTATAATTGAGAAGTTGTAGAGCTCGACATTACCTTTCCAACTGTATAAGGGGCACATGAAATGGATCTCAGATTCAAAAGGTTATGGAAAAAATACGATCCCCTATTCCATGGAAAAATATGCATGAAGAACCCCAACACATGGTGTGTCGATCGAGAAAGTGGATTTGCCGACATGCCTTGAGTCGATGAGAAAAAAAGATCTTATTTGTTGACTGATACATCAAGTTGTAAAATGTTAAATGATTTAGCTGGTACACCATCAAAATAAAGAGGTCACGTGGTTGAATGGGAAAGAGATTAAAAATGTGATAAAACCATGGTTAAAAGGCGAGGCTTATTAACAAACTTCATTGGACAATGTTTAGAATGGGAGGTTTATATGCCTTATGCCCCCGCCCTTATGCACCTTATCTTCAATTAATTCATGTAAAAGAGGGGAGGGAATGCATGGTTATGCCCCCCTCCCTTTTTTGACATTACCCATGTTTTATAAAACCTCTCATAAGCTTACCCTATATACCTCAAACATATTTTAATGCTTTAAACCATATTACATGTCAGACTTGTGAGTGAATACTGGGCTTGGAATAAAATTTCACTCCCGGCACAATGGATTAAAAAAACATTTTCCATCGATACATCTCGTAGTTGAAATAACATTTTACCCCCAACACATAAGTCGCGCATGAAATCAAAGAATACGGTCAGGTTATGAGGTGAAGTATAATATGTGGTTTTTTAAACGTTTATAAAAATAAAAAGGGGGAGGGGTTGAATAGGATTAATGGTTAAGAACATGTGTTTTCCTCTTAGGAGGTCACAAGTTCAAATCCAAAGGTGGTAGGATATGTATATCTTCATAGACTTTAGCAGTCAAATCGTTGCGCGAAGGAGGTCCCTTGTCCCACAAACAAGGGAGTCTCATACACCAATTTGATATCTGGCATAATCGTGACCTTAAAATTAGGTTATTATTAATAATAATAAAACAAAAAAAGAGACAGAAATTCAAATTGAATTGAATTGGCCATGCCCACCCCCTCCACCTCAATCTTGTCTTATACAATAATTAGTCCACACATTAAAATTATGACTTTAATCTCATGAAATTTTGTTCCGTTTTAGCTTTGTGTATGGGTACCAGAGCTAAATCCTTGTCTCATCTCTGACATGGTGGAGCTCAATATGCATCTTGCTTCCGACGTGTGGTTTGACATGATCGGGTTTTATGGCCGACACACATTGAATCGAGAATAATTTTTTTTTTTAATTGATGAAAAAAGGGGGTCGCGTGCATACATGGAGAGGGTTTTAAAAGTTAGTTAGAAGGGGGGTTGCATGGGTTGTGGCCCTCCATCCACGTTACCTTCATAAATCCTATGTTAAATAATGACACCTTCCCCCTTTTAATTATTATTTTTTTGACTTATTTTTTTCTATTTAAAACATCATTCACTCACTTAATTCTTTTTCCCACAGGAAAAAACAGTTTCGATGATATTCATTAGAATCAAAAGAAACTTTATAGTACAATATAGACAGGTAGAGTCAATATCCATGACTACAACTACCAAAGTATCATATATCTGTCTGAGAGACAACACCTAAAGACAAATATTAGGACATCTTCGCTTTAGATAATACACACTTTCCAAAAGACCACAAAGTCTGAAGATTACAAGACCAAAAGAGGTGGATACCAAATCTTCAAAACTAGAAAAATACCATAAACTGATTTCAAAAAACAATGAAGGAGCTAGCATTAGCTACAAAGCCATCAAAAAATTCTTAAAAAAAATCTTTCCAACCTGCTTATCCAAAGAAAACTTAGAAAGATAATCTGCCAAAGAGTTATAAGATCAATGAATATGGAAACATTGTATCGAATTGAAATCAGATTTGAGCTCCAAAGTCTTTCTCTTCCACCATTGTAAAGAGAGAAAATTCAAGGAAGAAATACCAACAAACTAGTCTATGACGACCTTAGAGTCACCAACCACCATCAAGTCGATAAATTGAAACCTGAGAGAGAAAAAAAAACAATGCCCATAAACCAACTAACTCAGCTCTGATATTTGTGCCTGAGTCAATCGCAAAGTAAGCTTTGAAGATATGAGAATTGTTGAGTTTTAAGACTAAACCATCACCACTTGAAGAACCTGTAGCAGCTCCATAAAAAAATCCGATAGGATTGTGTCCAAAATAAATCAGATTTAAAATTTGAGTGAACTTATCTCCATCAACAGAAACATGGACCTCGTTAATGGCCTTTACTATTCTTAGGCATAAACCATCAACATTACGAGCAACATTTTCAAATAAAATTTGTTTCTGTATCTCCAAATGCCCCATAGAATGAAAAAGGGGACCATACTATGTCTCGGATAGACCAAGAACCATGACTTCAAGTTATCCACCAAAGGATGAGAAACCCAAATATCATGAAGCTTTAAAAGAGAACATACTTCCTTCCAAATATATTTAGAGATCTCATAGTCTACTAGAATATGTTGGGTGGTCTCATCATTCCTCAAACACAGGTGGCACATAGAAGGTCCAATGCCACCATGAATCTTATAACTCTCTCCAGTGAGAACATGATTTTGAAGACATAGCCGAACAAATAATATGATTTTTACAGGAACCTGAGATTTCCATATAGCTCTGAACCACCATTCAGGTTCCTCAACCACATTCATATCAACCAATGTTGTATAAGTAGTCTTAATAGTGACATCACTTGAAGTCTTATTCCAAGTCCACATAATTCTGTCATCATCATTATTCAGGAAAACTCCATTACATCTAAGCAAATATAAATAAGACTCCCATTCCACAGCCATATCACCTACTAAACCCATATCACTAGGTAATAACCAATCAACTTAACCCCAAGAATTTAAGGACGAGGAATGACTAATATGTGGAAGTGAATAAAATTTAAGAGAATGCAAATGTCTTAGAAGACTCGTAGAGAGCCTGTAATGTGCACCACTCCCAACAAATGGATCTAAACCAATTAGGATTCTTGTAACCGATCCTACATTCCACGCAATCCACTTCTTCAAGAGAGGCAATGACAACATAATATTCTTCCAAAACAAAGAAGCAACCATAAACCTAGAAGCTTCAGATCTCAACCACAACACCACATCCACTCCTTTTAGATACTTCCTTCTCATAGCGATACTCCACAAACCTGAATAAAAAAGGGCTCTCCATAATGATTTTGCTGCTAAAGCTTGGCCAAACCAATCAAGGTTTCTAATACCCCATCCACCCAATTCTTTTGGTTTTGTAATCATATCCCATTTAGCAAGGTGAAATCCTGAAGGATTCTTTGCTCCTCTCCAAAGAAAATTGGCCATGACCTGTCTAATTCTCGTCCTATTCCCCCACTTAATTCATTTTGAACTTTGCTTTGAATATATTATATTAAAAAAAACATTCACTCCACATATTTTTAAAATGTAATATTACACATTAGTGCTCGGATTAAATGTGTTGATTCGTGTTGAATAATGTCAAAAAGGGGGTTATAGCGCAACAAAGCATGACTTTCCAAGGTCCATAACTTGCTCATATGATGTTCGATTGGGGTGTCATTTTTTGTGACGTGGAGAGAAAATGGAGAGGTTTCCAGTAAGAGAACCTACCACTTCATTCAATCATTTCAATAGTTTCAYGGTTAATGAGGCTTTCTTAGCGGGACATCCTTGGCGATATTTCTGGCACTTCTAGACCTYAGATTTCAATTTCGTGACTAGCATTGGAATCGTAAACCTGTAAAACATACAATTAGCMTGTTTTGAAGGTGTAAAATCCACTTTGACCAGTACCCAAAATGGTGAGCAAAGACTTTTTTAATTAAAGTTCGGATACCGTGCTAGCTACTACTTTTCCCGAATTCATTTCCGTCAATTCTAGTGGCATATGTGTTGTATAGGATCTTAATCCATCRATCAGAACTAAGGTCATTTGTCAATGGCTAAGAAATATTATCCCGTGAAAACATCCAACTGATGTTTGGAGCACTTGTCACTAATTATGTGATAGGAGGACCATTTTTTTTTTTTACTGTTCTAAGATGAAATCTAGAGCCAACCTATGTCTTATAGATGCTGTAATCAACCAGCATAAGGATAAATGACACTTTCATGATCAAGKTTAGTCATATAATGAAGAGGTTCCAAACATACATGTTGTTATGGTATGCATAATGAATSCTRCTAGCGACAGAAGCAAACTCGCCAAGATTATTATAATACTCAATTATGATTGCAACATGACGTAAATTAAAATCGACGAGMAATCAACATTAGTCATACATTCATACACATAATGCTTAATCATTGAAAATCAAAGTAACTTGACTAATAGGTGCAATGAAAAGGATTTGAGTTGGAATAATTTGGGAGAGGCCTTAATATACCAGTGTTTCACCAATACAGTCTATGTCGACAAGAAAAGGGAGATACCTACTGATACACCCAATGTCTGCGAGGGATGGACATATTCTATCGACATATTGGTGGAAGAAGAGGAAATCTGCATCGACGAGCACTATATTGGTGAAGGAAAGAGGATGCTTGTTGATACACTATGTATCGACGAAAGATAGAGGATGCTCGTCGATACACTGTGTATCGACGAAAGATAGAGGATGCTTGTCGATACACTGTGTATCAACGGGCCGAAGTCATCTTCAAAATTACTCAAAATGGTCAAGTTTGGAGGGTAAGAAGAGAATTTTTGACTTTAACATTTACATGAATGAGTTTCGAAGGTTTTCTTTTAGCAAAAAGTAAAAGAGGGGCCCAATTTATTCTCTTAGAGTAATGGTGTTTTGAAGCAAAGAGAAGAAATTAAGGGAAGGTGTTGTTGCTGGCACAACAAGTGAGTATGTCGAGGGGATTGATAACAACTTGGAGTCAATCCTTTAACCTTTCTCATACTACCATTTTGGATGCAAGTATTGTGCTAGAAGGAGTCTCAAAATATTTGAATAAATCTCTCTCCATCATTAATTTATACAGTCCCTAGGCAGATCGAAAACAATTTTGGGATTTTTTGAAAGTGAAGAGACACTTCAAAGAGTCGAATGTCATTATTGGGGGTGATCTAAACTTAACTACTTTGTCTAGGGAGGTGTGGGGTGAGGCGGTTTTATTGGACCCGATGGCACCATTCTTTCTTCATTTGTTCAAAGAATTGAAGTTGGTGGACTTTGAACCAATTTAGATGTTGTCGACTTGGATAAATGGCCGGAGTGGCTCCGTAGGGGTGTCCAAGCACCTGGACAAGTTTCTAATGGAAGAAAATCTTGTGGAGGAACTTGATAGATACTGTACATGGGTGGGAGTGGGAGGATCCTATGATCACTACCCCATCCTTCTTCAATTAGATAAGAGTGATATGAAATCGTTGGGACCTTACATGTTTAACTATGCCTAGCTAGAAAACAAGGATTTCAGAAGGATTTTCTATAAGAATTGGAAGCTTTTTGACCTAGAGGAAGGTACCTCAATTATGGAGCATTTTTACTCAAATTTGAAGAGGTTGAAGAGGTTTGTTGGGGAGTGGTACAAAGAGAAGAAAGACTAGGCCCATGCGGATCTACTAAGAGTCGAAGCTGAAATTGAAAATAAGTTCACACATAATGGGATTGGTTTCTTTTCTCAAAGTGATCTCCTGGAACTCAAGGCGTTAGAAGACTATAAAAAGAGGCTTTTGGCCTTGGAAGAAACCACTTGGCACGTAAAGAGCTGAGCCATCTAGCTACAAGAAGGAGATAACAACACTAAGTTTTTTCATAGGTATGACACACATAGAAAAGCGTTAAATACTATTTGGGATCTAGATGTAGAGGATGGAAGCAAGCTTACTACTTTTGAAGAGTTGGAAGTATTAGGTGAGAATAATTTTAAAACACTTTTCAAATAACTATAAGAGTCACACATTGATGAACAACTAAGGGTTGTTAGTATCTTCTTGAGGATTTTTGACGAAATTTGAAATGAAGAATTGGAAGCCTAGGTGTCGAAAGAGGAGTTGAAAAAGGCATTGGAAGGTTTTAGGAAAGCCAAAACTCCAGGACCAGATGGCTGGATGGTTGAGTTTTATCTCAGATTTTATGACTTGCTAGAAGAAGAAATTCTCATAGTAGTCGAGGAATCAAGGATTTCCGGTAGAGTCTTGGGGGTATTTAGTTCTACGTTTATTACTCTTATACCCAAGAAATATGATCCAGGGACTTTTGGGGACTTTCGTCCCATCTCTTTGTGCAAATTGACATATAAAGTGATAGAAAAAATCACTGCAAATCGAATTATAAGAAGCCTCTCTAACCATATCTCCAAAGAGTAGTTAGGATATTTGTTCAATAGACATATTATAGATGCAATAGTTTCTGCCTAGGAAGGACTACATTCATTTCAACTCAAAAATATTCCTACTGCAATCATGAAAATAGACTTGGAAATAACATACGACAATGCTGATTGGAGTTTTCTCAAGTTGGTGTTGCTCAAGACTGGATTGAATTGACGAGTAGTCAATTGAATCATGGGGTGTGTCTAGTCATCCTATTTTGTAGTTCTGATAAATGAGTCCCCTTGGAGTTTTTTCAAAGCCACACGAGGTCTAAGACAAGGTTGTCCTTTGTCTCCTTTTCTGTTTATTCTGGTCGTTGAAAGTCTGAATAAACTGATAAAGGAAACTAAATAAGAAGGAGAAATCAAAGGCATCATGATAGTAGATTTAATTGATCTCACTCATCTACTTTTTGTGGATGATGTTCTCTTTTTAGGAGAAGGATTGGTTAGGGAATGTAGATCCTTTAAAAAAATCTTGGATGTCTTATGTCTTGCCACAAGAATTGAGGTAAGTATGCTTAAGTCGATTCTATAATGCAATAAGATCATTGCCAAGGTGGAAGCATAGATTGGACTCCTTTTCCCCTTTTGCAGGGTTCCTTTTGATAACAATTTAAAGTAATTGGGGTATTTTTCAAAGCCTAATGACTATAGGGTGGTTGATTGGATGTGGCTTTTAAAAAAAATTAAAGCTCCAATCTTGAGTTGGTGTGTTAGGTGGTTGTCCCTCGATGGTAGATTGATTCTGTTAAAATCTGTTCTTGAGGGTTTATCAATGTATTGGTTGTCTTTGGCACTTGTGCCAAAGAATATCTTATTCAAAATATGAAAGGCTTGTTGCCACTTCCTTTGGACGGGTAGGAAGTCAAAAGAGGGAATCCATCTTGTTAGCTGGAAGATGTTGGTGAAAATCAAGAAAGGAGGAGGTTGGGGCATCAAGAACATTTATTAGTTTGGATAGGCATTAGCAGAAAAAATCTTGTGGATAATGTTTTTTGATAATGACCTTTGGGGAAATTTAATAAAACATAAATATTTCCCGTATTACTCTGTGGAGAAATGGATTCGTCTGGAACCCAAATAGATAAGAGGAGCTTCAAACATGTGGAAATACTAGTTCTGGCCTTTCCTTTATTAGGAAGATGGATGACATGGAACATAGGTATAGGAGACCGAGTCCAGTTGGGATGAGACCCTTGGGTTGGTGTCTTAGACAATTTTCAACTCTCTCAGCCTCTATTAAATTAGTTACAGGATATGGATTATTTTTATTTAGCAGATGTAGGTTTGAATCGGGTCGTGGATCATTGTCTATAGGCTTGGATCTAGATCTCTAGGGTGTGATTGTAGCGGAGTGGAATAATTATGTTCATTTTCTAAACCATAACACAATTTTTTTTACAGGATACTGGCGATGAGCTTATATGGACTTGGAATAATGCAACAAAGATCTTTACATCTAATCTAGGGTATGAGGCATTGATTTGTAGATTCATGACAAATGTTAGACAATGGTGGTGGTAGGCGATTTGGAAATTAAACTTCCTGCTAAAGACTCATATTTTTATGTGGCTTAACCTGGAAAATAAAATCTTGTCGTGGGATGATGGTCTAAAACAAGGTTGGTAGGGGATGAATCATTACATGCTATTTAAATTAGAAGGGGAGTCGATAAATCATATTTTCATCCACTATTCTTTCGCAACGACCGTTTGGCAAGAGATACTTCAAAGCTTGAATTGTCCCAGGACTTGGAACTAGGCCACTTTGGAGCAGTGCTTTAAAGTTTGGTTGACAAATCTTGTTTCGAAAGGGTTCACAAATCTTCCCTACTATGTCATTTGGGGCTTATGGCTACACTGAAATAGAGATATTTTCAAAGACAAGGAAGGATGGCCTTCCTTTACAACAATTAAGATTAGATCAACATACAAGGAATTTAAAGATGGAAAAACCAACTCTGTTAGGATTCTTTGATCCCTAGTCTTCAATCAGTCAATCACTTGGGGATACTATGGCAGAGCTAGACAAAGGGAAAATGACAAAAGTGGAGCAGGAGCAACTCTTTTTTAAACACCAAGCATCACTTTGAACTGAAACTTGGGGGTGGCGACAACTCAAATAATAGGGCCGAGATTATAGCCCTCTGGATACGTCTTAAATTTGCTCGAGAAAAACAAGTTTTGGCTCTACATATAGTTGGGATTCAAAACTAATTGTCGACTGGTTCAATGGATAGGTACACTTCACCAATTTAGCTTTAACTTTGTGGCTCAATGAGCTCCAATAAGAGTTGATGATATCTCTGTCTCTCACACTTATAGGGACTTCAACCAGCTTGCAAATTCTCTTTCCAAAGAGGTAATTTAGTTGCTAGAAGGCCACTTGGTCAACAAAGAAATATGAGAAACTGAGGTATTCCCAAAAGAAACAACTTCTATCTTCTAGAATCATTGTTACATATGTGTGAAGTAGGCAAATCTGATTGTTTTTTGTCTGACTTGTTTCAACTTATGTTACTAGATAGCTTTTGCTAGGAATAACAAATATAGAGAAAGTCGTTTGTATCTCAAGCAACTTTGTTTCAGTCCATGGTGGAATTATCTTTTTGAATTGGCATTCTTTGCCTTATGTATATTTTGATTTCTATTTTGAAATATCAAATCTATAGTTATTTTTCTCGGAAAAAAAGGGGACAAACTTCCACTCCTAACAAATGCCTTTGGGTCTTGGGACATTAATCTGTTTCTTTACGTCTAAGGAAGATGAACTCTTAGTCAATCAAAGACAATTTTAGGTCTTACTCTAGGACCGAAAGTCAATTTCAACCATGATAGTATTTTCAAGAAAGCCAATGTCCCTTGTGGTAATAGCTAAGGCTACCTCCAATAAAGTCATATGCTTTTTGGTAGCATATAGCCTTAATCCAATGCGTGAAACTAAATACTATCCTTCATTGCAATTTAACCTTTATGTTTTTTGATAACATATAGCTTTAATCCTAAGCATGAAATTAAACACTATCCTTAATTACAATTTAACCTTTATTCACAAACACATAATTAACATCTAGTTATAATATTAAACTAAATTCAAAATTATTATATTTATTAATTAATAATTATCTTTAATTAATTTTCATTTTAATTTAATAACATCTTATAAATGATAAGATAATCATTTTCATAACTATAAATACAATGATAAAAGACTTTTTTCATAACTATAAATACAATGATAAAAATACTTTTTTCGCTCTTTCATATAAGTAATGAGCTAAGTGAGTACTAGTGGATGGTAGAATTGACTCATAGGTTGCTTTCTCCATTTCCTTATATATAAAGGATGAACTTAGTGAGTTTCAGTGGATGGAAGAATAAACTTATAAGTAACTTTTTTCTCAATTTTTATATGAAAGACAAGATCAATAGAAGCGAAGCTTCAAGTCCCTCCCTCAAACATAGTAATTTGAAATATGTTATGTAGAATAGGTTCATTAACCATAGAAACAACTCAAAGCTCCTATGAAGATATTCATGGCCCTGCTAAATCCCGTTGCAATAAACATGATCCTTTGCAAAAGATGCGATGTAAAGCTTGA
>JASDQU010349245.1:0-11859 GCA_032191745.1 Picea mariana
GGGTTGTTTTGGGTCAGCCAGTGTGTACACGCGTGCAGTAATGGATTAGGGCGCGTGGGACTTTATAAAAGAGGATTTTCAAAGAGTTGTTCAACAGTGCTTTGGAAAAGAAAGGATATGAGATGGCCTGATGCCAGGTAAGCATGTGTGGTGAAATTTAGGGTTATAACACTATCCTATCGCAGTGTCTAAGTTACTCCCCGAACGTAAGATTGTTAACCCCGAGTGTGTATGTCGGACGAGTTGAGCACTATAGAGAAAGTTGTTGAAGGATTTTTGATCAACCTCATGACTGGAAGAGTCATGTCGATGTCTTCAGGTGTACAAGACTCATCGACAAGAACAGTGAAAGCTTCTTCGTCGATTGCTCATGGATCCGGACCATCTTGGCCATCAGCAGAAAAGAGAACCAAGCACAAAGATGACCTAGCAAATTCGAAGCTGATTCCAACTATATTTCTTGATTACATCCCGCCTCTGGCTGGCACAGTGAATTGTGATAGTGTACCAAGAGATTTCGAGTACACCATAGTTACTACGTACCTCCCAAAGGGGATACGCGTAGTTTGAGAAGACCAGGACAATATTGCAGCACTGAAGTTCAGCGACTTCAACCTAAGAGATCACAAGATCTATAGTATGATCGCCCCATACAAGTACCTAACTTGAACAAAAGTGAAGAACTTGAAGATCATCACTCAACAGTGGACTCTGGACCTCACACAATCCACCCTGCTGAATGTCATGAAGATCCCACACTTCGGAAGACACCAGGAACTTGGAAGTCAACGCATGTGTCAAGATGCTACTGTTGTGTTACCATAGTGGCTACTTATGGCTAGATCGTTGCATTACATTTGACCCAACATTGACCCACAATATCACAAGACTGAGTATGCAAGGACCCAACCCGCAAGAATTTTACCCAGGAAAAGCCGCAGATCGTGCTCTGGCACAGAAGATCAAGGATACATATGGTGATGTCAAGAAGGGAATAAGAGGCTACAAGGTAGCTTCCATCCAGAGTGGCATAGTGTGCATTTCATGTCAACTGATAGTTGGAAAGTCAGTAAGGAAGAACTGACCTATGTAGGTCACCGGCTTTGTCACTGACCTCGAAGGGTAGTGCGCGGAAGGCCTACAGATGAACTAGGTGAAGTACCTAGTTAACCAGTTGGAACTAGACTGTCGAGAAACAAAGGAGAAGGGTTATGAATTTCATTACAGTTGGCTTCTGATCCTCATTGCATTTGTTTTCTGGGAGATGTCGGAAGGAGTGACCTTCCTAGAAATCGAGCCATTTGAACCACTTGTCGCGAAGTTCACTACCCTGTGGTATTCAATTGATATGAAGAAAGAGTGGCAGTCAAATGTTTTGTTTCATACATATTACCTCCAGCTAAAGTGAGCCATCGAAGCCGAGCCTCACATGATTCTAAACACATTACAAAGGTTCTAAACCCTGATGAAGTTCAGCGCAGATCAACACTTCATCTACACTACAACGCGCATAGATGAACGTAAAGAGCACCTCCATTTGTATTATAAACTTTCAGAAGAAGACCTTGAGGAGATCACTAAGGAATGGTCCACTGACCTCCTTATCCCTGCCAAACCTGCAGAGGTATCTGATCTTGACAGCCTATAGGACACTCATAAAGAACATAATACACCCAAGAAGACTAAGGAAGTCCAAAATTTAAGCAACACCTCAGGAAAGACTCCTTCAGTGTCACCTGATTGAGGGGGTGATGACGAAGTAGAAGATGAAAAAAATAAAGGTGAAGTAACACCGCCCATAGATGATGTTGACACATTGAATAAGAGGAAGTTTTCCCTCCTAAAGCCTTCTTCCCAAAAGAAATCAAAAGATACCATGACCAACATGCAGACTATCCTCACCTCTGATGATTTTGACTTCATCATAGTAGCCTTGAACGATGCTTCACTGGAAATAGCAGATAAACAAGAAGCCAAGAAGGAAGCAATGTAAGATAGAATTGAAGCCAAAATCTGAGGGGTACAACAGGCCTTTCAGTCCAACCGCACAGTCTCCACTGCGCCCTTGCCATTGGGAGAACAAGAGTTGGGAGATGAGCTAGCCCAACTCCATCGACTAGTTGATACAGTCGAAGATCGCCTCCGACGGGCACAAGAAGAAACATAACAAGCCACCTAGGCTTTGACCCAAGTGCAAGGAGTACTTTTTGAAAAATTTCAAGCTGCAGAATAGGAAAATATTACTCTCCAAGCAAAGTTCAATGAAGAAAAAACACAGATACAGTAAGGAAAAGAAAATTTTCTCGCAGAGCAACTTGAAGTGAAAGAAGCGTTCAACAGAGTGCTTCACTCTATGAAAATTTTAGAAATAAAAGTAGAGGAGAGATTTCCACAACAAGTCGAGCATCTCAAAGAAATAATCTAGTAGCTACAACAACACCTAGTAGGCTTAGAGCTACGCGCAGTAGCCGAGACTCCACAGGAAGTTAGGGATCAAAGAGAAGTGACTGCTCGAAGCGCAGTTGAGAGAATAAAATCCCTTGCTATGGAATGTAAGCAATTTACTGATCACAGTGCCCATACCTACAAGAAAATCACCAAGAATCCAAAACTAAAGGCACTGGAGTCGCAGCTCCAAGAGGAGAAGTATTAAGACAAAAAGATATAGGCGCAACTGAAGCCCATGTCAGCTGTGGAAAGAATGAAGCACTCCCAAGAGAAACACACCACCCAGCAGTAGATACACACTATGCAGAGCAAAGTTATGGAAGTAACTCAGAGGCTCCAACCTGTACAAGATAAGTCGTACCAATTGTTCATAGAGATCGAAGGCCGAGGAGCAGAGTTGGAGCAGGTTGTCACCACAACTGAACAACACCTGACGGGACATGTGAACGAGGTAGTCATCCAAGAGTTTTATGAACAGGAGGTCATAGCATAGCAGTAGGTCAAATCAGCTCGAGCCAAGCTCGAGGCTTTCGATGCAGAACTACCCAGATCAGAGTGACTCGGGATGAGTCACATGTGAGTGTTGGGGGTCTTTTGCCCCTTGACCAAGTTTTGGGAGATCCTTGGTCAATTTTGACCTATTTTGGGACTTTGAAAACCTATCGAAGGAGGATCACAAGATGAAACAAATATCGCGGGATCTCGACCCCTTTTTGGGTCCTTTTTGGGATTTGGGATTATGTGACGGGTATGGGAATGTCGGCCCATGGGTTTGCCCATGTTTAGGCCTATTTTGTAAAGTATAAATAGATGTCTAGGAAATGTAAGGAGGGGGAATGTATGTATATATCTATGTGATATTGGGCTAAGTTCTAAGTAAGGATTGTAAAGTGCTTTGTGAATACTGTGTGAGACTTGCAGAGCTACGTGCAAGTAATTGTAAGAAGGCTTGGTGTTGTACCCTAGCTCTAAGAAGGAGGATCTGGCGGAGTGCGCGCAGATCTCCTATCTTCTACAGAGTAGGAGTTTTGATGTTATGTTCCTATAAGAAGCTTGACAAAGATAATAAAGAAGAAGAGTTGATGGACGTAGCCCCAGGGTGGGGGTGAACCATGTATATGTTGTGTTTCTCTGCTTTGTGCGATGCCTTGATGTGTTTATGTCTTTACTTTTTAAGTGCTTTGACACAGATAAATAGATCTATTTATGATTTGTGTTAATGGATGTTAGATATGACCTATATGAATGTTCTTAGTGCTTGAATGTAATCTATCCTCTATGCTAAGTGCTTGGATTCGTTAGATCTGAATGAATGTTGCGATGCTCTGTTTTATTTGCAGAGTAGCTACTAAGTTGAATGTTGATGAAATATCAGTGTTAAGTGCTCTTTTAAGTATTATAATCACAGATCTGTGTCCTAGCTAAGGTTGCAGACAACTGAGTCTTGAAACCACCCCTTCCTCTACCTTGGATGAGACTTCATCTACTTCATAGGTGTTGCCAAAAGAGTTGGTAGTTAGGGTTTTGTTGGTGCGTTGTTGTAGCGTTGAACCCTGGGCCTGCCCTTGTGCCAACATAATTCATTGAAAGGGAATTTTTGGAAGGTTCACTTCAGGAGAAGTCCTTTCGATAGTTTTGTCGAGAAGGATTTATCAAGAGGTGCTATGGTGATTAAGATTTCCAATGAAGATTCTATGAGGAATATTCTTGATCATTTATTGTGAATCATGCCAAAACGTGTTCAATAAAAGGGGAAGGTATAAGTGTTTGTATTCATATAAATGTGGTTATAAACACTCATTAAAACATCATCTTTAATCATTAATATCATGAAGAAAACAGATCAAGTCATGTTATCTTTTGATGAATTCTTTAAAGGGGCATTTATCAAATTGATTCTTTGAAAGGGAGCTATCGAAAGATGTTATACACCATCTTAGATAAGAAAAAACTGAGGAAATGTTTAAGAAATACTATCATTTTTTACCTAGGGAAAAGTGTTAATCAAAGGTGATACTAATAATGTATGCAGTTAATTGAAGTCATTTAGCACAAAATTTTATTAAATTATACGAACATATCTTTTTATATAAAATCTTCAAGAAGAAATTAGTTGGGGGTTATGGTTAATTTATTTCCATGATAATCTCATCGAGATAAGACCATCAATAACTCTTCATTGGGAAGGAAAAATCTCATGGGAGAGTCCGATAGATGAGAGACCAAAATGACACATATGATAGGCCATCGGGCTCATTCTTTTAGAAGGTAGGGCCTTGTGTACTGTGTTTGAAATTCTTATGGAGTAGCTCGATAGTCTTGTTGGGTGTCATTCTTTAGTTTAATATCAAAGTTGTAACGAGATATCCAACCGATGGTAATAATCCAATGAGCTCTCAGACTGATGGGATTCAGAAATTATTTTACATAAATTTAAAGTTACCACCGTGTCTTCAAGGGTTTCAAATGCACCGAAATTTGAAAAGGGAGGTGATTAATCAAATAAGATAAAACTATAAGTTAGAAATCTAAGAGGATGAACATATAATACAATAGAATCTTTCTTATGCACATCCTACAAGGCTACCAAACCTCATCAACCACTTTTTAATCATAGTAGTTATATGTTAGGTAGCTAGAGAGGTGGTGGGAGGGCCCATAGTGATAATAGTGGAGGCCATTCAATGTAAGGTGGACTAAGTCTACTGTAGTATTAAATAAGGACCACTATGGTTGTTAGATATAATAAATGAATAGTTAGATATAATAAATGTAAGATGACTTCTTAGAAGGTTCTGCTTATAGATGATTCCTCCTCTAGAAGGTTCTTAGGTAATGCAAGCACTATATAAAGAGTTTCAAGCAATGTAATAGGATATGAAGAGAATTATTGTATTTGGATCTGAATTTCATTAGGAGGAAGCTCCCTTGAAGAGGCAAGTGAACAAGAGAGGATCCCTTCCATAATAGGCTCCATTATATGGTGTTGCCCTACCTCAAGGGTTTTCTCTGTTTCTTGTGTTCATTGTAATGGTGAATGGTTTGGTGTTTATTATTGGTTTATTTTGAGATTTATCTTTAGATATATTCAGGTACTTAACAAGTGGTATCAGATCACTTTCATTGGCCAAAGAAGGGGAAAATGTTTTTCTCTTTTTGCATATTTTTTTTAAAAAAACAAAAGAGGGCGATGCACTTCAGGTTCAGATATAAAACAAATTTAGCATAATTTGGCTAAAAAAATTGGGTATTTGAATTCCTCTCGGAAAAATATCCAATTTCAAAAAACAAATCAGCCAAAACGGAGTTCGGGAAGTAAAGTTATGAGCATTTTAAATTCAACAGTTTTTCAGGGTTTTCCTGGAAAAAGTCGCGATTTTCTACAGTAAGTTATTTTTAACTTTAGTTTTTGTTGAAGATTTATTCCAACAATGCTATTTTTTACTGGAATA
Source organism: Picea mariana (assembly GCA_032191745.1). Classification (NCBI taxonomy): domain Eukaryota; kingdom Viridiplantae; phylum Streptophyta; class Pinopsida; order Pinales; family Pinaceae; genus Picea; species Picea mariana. The sequence continues at coordinate 5,901 of JASDQU010349245.1, forward strand.
TATGATGGCTCTAGTATTGAAGAATTTATACAATCTCACAAGTCATTATGGAAAGGGAAGTGGAAATATTTTGTGGACTGGGGTTTCAAAGATGATGCTCTCATATGGTGGCAATCATTTCACCCTTTTGAGTGGATGTCACTTTCTGAGGAGGAACTTGAAAAATTACTTTTATACAAGTGGTAACATACAAAGAGTGAGGATAAATACATCATCAAGAGTTTATTTTCATGTGGAAAATATATATTACAAGTTCATAGTTGTATTCATAAAGAAAATGTCATTGTTTATATTAACCCTAGTTGCCAACAAAATTTTAACAATATTTAGTTGGTTAATAGATTGAAATTTCCTACAAAGAATATTCAAAGTACATAGATTGAGGGTGAAAATGTTCAAATTTTTAAAGATTTGAAGATCACCATGGACAAATATGTGTTGCATTATGATTTTCATGCTATAAATATGATCGATGAAGATAATGTTTTGGGCTATCCTTGGATGGAATTAGTTGGTATAGTTCATATTAATGTGAAAAATAAGTTTCTAAAACTTTGGTACAAGAAAAACAAGATCACTATGGGCCCTCCCACTACCTCTCTAGACCTCAAGGGTTTTGACTATTTCTTGTGTTCAGTATTTGGTGAATGGTTTGGTTTATTCTTGTTGATATTGTGGATCTATTTTGAGATTTATCTTCATATCTATTCAGACATGATTTCCTCTCACAATTTTACCCAATTTCAAAAACAAATCGTCCAAATCGGAGCTCTGGAAGTGAAGATATCGCTGATTTAAAATCAGTTATTTTTTTGGGGGTTTTCATGACGACGGTGGGAGTGCAGAGTTCATAACTTTTCCTAGAGTGCTCATATTGATACCAGATCAATACCACTAGATAAATTATTTTAAGACATTTCTTTTGGTATATTTTATGTGGTGTTTCCAATGGATATTTCCCCTCAAACCCTCAAATAAATTATACAGATGACTGAAGAATTCAAATCCCAATTGTATGACACATTGTATGGCACATTGCATGACACATTGCATGACCTTGCATATGACCTCAAGTATAGTTTTCGTTGTATTCAAGATTCATTGGATAGCATGTAGGAGATATATCTTATGGTGGACATCAGAGATGAATATATTCAAGAAGTATATGTTTGGTATGATTTTGAGGCTAATTGGGATGATTGGTATATGGATAGTTTTCATTTCTGGGATGACAACCACTTCCATATTTTATTTGATGACTCTACTCCACCTTCTGTAGAGAACATCAATGTCACACATCAGGAGATAGTTATGGTTACCAGTGTCCAACCTGCATATTCTACAATGGTATTGTTCCTTCAAGATTCATCTTTGATCCTCTCCCACTATGTGGATGGATATTCATATTTGGATCCATATGATAGGTGTCAGTATGGGGAGCATAATTTTTAGTTGGTTATTGGGTGTCAATATCTTCTGTGTGGAGTTCACATGAGAACTTGGACATGGGACCCTGGTTTACAATGGTGATTGGAATACTTCAAGATGATGGCTTTCATTTCTCAATGGGACCCTGGTTCTCTAGTATACTTCATCACTATGGTTCGCACTTATCCATGGGACCTTGGTATATGGTTGTACATCAAGTGTTGAGGACAACGCTTTTATAAGGGGGGTGGAAATTTAGGTAGCTATAGAGGTAGTGGGAGGGACTATAGTGATAATAGTGGAGGTCATTCAATGTAAGGTGGACTAGGTCCACTATGGTAGTTAGATATAATAAATGAGTAATTATATATAATAAATGTAAGAGGACTTCTTAGAAGGTTCTGCTTATAGAAGATTCCTCCTCTAGAATTTTCTTAGGTAATGGTATCACTATATAAATGGTTTCAAGCAATATAATGGGATATGAAGATAAGTATTGTATTTGGATCTGAAGCTCACTAGGAGGAAGCCCCCTCGAAGAGATAAGTTAATAGGAGAGGATCCCTTCCATAATAGGATCCATTGTATGTTGTTTCCCTACCTCAAGGGTTTTCTCTATTTCTTGTGTTCATTGTTATGGTGAATGGTTTGGTGTTTATTATTGGTTTATTTTGATATTTATCTTCAGATATATTTAGATACTTAACAATATATATAATTTCATATAGGGGGGTTTATCAATTTCTCCCAAAATTGAAGGAAATGAAGGGAGTTGTTCAGCCACAACACTACTCCATTCTGCTACAGATCGTATGGAACTATGTGTTGTAATTGAATACCAACTTCATCACAAAGATGTTGTACATCCTTGTTTTGAATAATCCTCCCCATTATCTGTGCAAAGGATCTTGATCATATTCCCGAACTACTTATCTACATGTGCTTTGAAATCATTGAGATGCTCAAACACTTCATATTTTTTCCTGAGAAAGTACACCCATGTGTACCGAGACCAATCACCAATGAAAGTTAACACATATCGAGCCTTACTTATGGAAGGATGAGGGAAAGGTCCCATGAGGTCACTTTGAACAAGTTCCAAGGGAGAGGAGGCCATCCATGCTTCCCTTTCTCAAATTTCTATTGCAGATGCTTTCCAAGAACACATCCTTGACAAACTCCATCTAAAAACTGTATGTCTGAAAAACCTCCACCATCCTCTATTTTCTATGTTTCTACATGTACCTAAAGTTTAAGTTTCCAAATATTTCATTCCAAATATTACTATCATCATTGGCATGCGTTAGTAGCAATGTAGAGTCTAATTTACTAACAAATTTAGAGAATGTCTACAATCTAGATTTATGATCTACCTCACCTACAACACATTTGGAGTTGTCTTCCATGTCAAATATTGTCACAGAATCTAGTGAAAATTCAACCCTCTTACTTGTACCTATATGTATGATTTAGTACATGAATTATATTTACGAATAGTTTTGGAACATGCAAGAAATTCTCAAAACTTCCATTTCTGAGATCCACTCTCCCCTGTCTAGAGATTTCTACTAGAGATTCATTTCCCATGAGAATGGGAGGACCCATGCATGTTTTTAGAGATGAAAGGAAATATTTTGTGGCTTCCATGTGGTGTGATGCTCCTGAATCAATGATCCATGAATCTGGATAAGAATTCAATCCCCAATATTGTTGGTTTTTTCAGGAATGCAGTCCCCAAGATTGTTCTTCTAGAGTGTTTTCATCATGAGATCAATGGTTTTCTTCATGTAAGAGGATTCGGGATGGTAACCATAATTGCAATAACCTCACTTTGATTTCATTTTCTTTCACTTTCCTACTTTAGAGCTATAAGATTCATAAGAAGGTTTGAATTTTCCTCCCTTTCTTGGATCTGGATCCTTCTTTCCCTTTCCTTTCTATTTGGATTTTGAGTTGGACTTGTTGCTTTCATACATAAAAATTACATGCACATTAGAATTATTGATTGTTCCAATCTTGATGAGCTTGTCCATATCATGTATGGGGGACTCAATGAATGTGTCCAATCTAGGAATTGTCCAAGTTCTACCCGATGTAATCCTTACTGTGTGAAATGTGGAGATGAAGACGTCATATTATGGACCCAACTTTGATACAATAGCAAGGTTCAATTGTTTTTATTCATTTTGATTTATTGATCCCACATCCTTTTAGTTGAAGCAGTAAGGATTTGAAATTCGTGCAGAAGTCCTATATATTCTCAAAATTGCTTGGATCTAATGAGTTTAACCCATTCTCAATCACGTGGCCACACATCTCGTTCTATTTTCTGAAGAGACCTTCTAGAGTTGTTCAAACCTCATTTGGAGTAGCGAAATATTCAACATGAAATAATAATTCAGGAAAGATGGACATGTGAATGATACTGGAATCCTCTTCCATGCATTTGAAGTATTTGGTTTTTATTTTTATTTTTGATGTGGGTTCAGTTTTTGTTTCCATGGTTATTCGATATAAGCCTCTACCTCTTAGTAGAAGTAGAATATTTGGCTTCCAATCGAAGTAATTGTATGGTGTAAGAAATGATGACAACAAAAAATCCATTCTCTATCAATGCTTCAACCTTTTGTACCTACAATAGAGAGTTTTTTCACCTTCTTCCTAGCACATGTGGGCTCTAATACCATGTGAAATTATAGTGAAACCTACATAGAGAATATAACTAGAAAAAATTAACATGAAACTTGCAAAGTTGAGAGAAGAAGAGAAGAATTAGAGAGAAAGAATAAAACAATTTTATTCCACACTATGAGAGAATTAAAAATTACAACTGATATATGCTACATGGTTGAACTAATGTGCAATAGTAGTGATATAGATATATGTGTACACACACTGATAGAAATAGGAGTGAACTACCACCTAGTCCTAGTCAATCATCCTTGCATACATTAGTTAACTGGCTCACACAAGTGAAGTGGAGATAATCTCATGCATGCACATGTGGTGCAGTCTGCTAGCCTCATGCATGTCAAGTGTTCCCTCTTGGTTATGATCCCAAGGTGAGCATACAACACTTGGTGATAATATCAAGGTTTTCATGCTAGACTAGACTCCACTAATCTAACTTAAGTACAACTAAGTAATGACTGAAGAGGATGTGGCACCCTCATCTAGGGGAGAATATTCTCATCTAGGGGATAATATCTCATACTAAGGGAGACCTCAACATAGACTAATAAAATTAGGAAAATAAATACTACGTGGGTGTGTAATATCTCCACTACATTAAACCAAGATCATCATAATGAATTAAGAAATATTTTAATACACAATAGGGACTAAGTAAGACACTAAGTTTACATTTATAATTCCCAACAAATTTCTCAACTACATCAAATCACTCTTCCTATCTAACCTACTTCCATATTCCACATCCTATCCATTCCTCTGTTGGAATATGGTAGAGCATCAACTCTATTGACCTAACTCCAAATAGAACCCATAAGAAAAAGTGTCAACTATCCTAACCAAGCTTCCCCAACAAAAAAATAGCTTAACAAAACCCTTCCACAACTCCAGGTTTTGAAGGATAAAGGGTGGAAAATATCTCCATCCCTTTCGATAGAAATAGGGTCAAAACCCTATCATTGACCATACCGTGACACTTATTATTCTTATGGATCTATCATCGAAAAACAATTTTGGAAACTGTGCTACCTATAAAACCTGCACCTGCCCAAATATCATAGCTATGTATTAACCCTTAATTAAATAACATAATAATTCTTCCTAGCATACCATTTCTCATTTGATTTCCATGACATATTTCACTTAAGTATCACGCTTATCTATCTATCACTTATCCCATACAAACTATAGGTTAGTTTACAATCCATGTTACTCATTGAACAATGTAAATCATCTAGTTTATTTATTATGTGCATGGTCCTATTTATTAATTTTAACATAAAATCTAAATTGGTATCCATGTACCAAAATATTTCATTTAATTTAGCATGTTGGAAGTAAATCACCCAACAAACATCATTAATAACATAAACATAGACTTATATCTAAATTTCACATATAGGTAGGTCCACATTTCCATACAATAAAGTCCCATCATTCTAATAGAGTTTCATAGATGATAATCTAAGAAATAGAAATAGGTCACAATGCAATTTAGTTGCCTAAGTCAAAATGGGGCATTACAGTATAGTTGCAAGATAATATTGTATATCTTCATTTAGATCCAAAATTTATGAGATTTTTTGGAAGCAGTAAAATGAAGTGAAACTAATATAATATGCAGAATCTAGGATAATGCGTAAAATAACTAACTAAATTGATATGATAAACATAACACCAAATATCTTACTATGATATGATAAACATAACACAACTAGAAGCATTACAGAAACATTTGGTAATGACCACTTGATTATAGTACAATTATTTAAATGTTATAGTCAAGCAATCTATAAGATAAGCTAAATAAGCACATTACTTATAAGTGACAAAAGTATGC
>JASDQU010349246.1:1948-12307 GCA_032191745.1 Picea mariana
ACTTTGACCTTTTGGGGCTTCTAGATGACTCATGAGGGTTCTCCAACTTCACATGGCCATAACTCTCTAACCGTGAGGAGTTATGTGACGTTCCACATACCACCGGAAATGGCATGACATGTACTATCCATATAGAATAGTATTACCTACAAATGTATCAAAACGCATACCATTATCCATAAAAACAAAAATTGGGTCCATTACCCAAACCTTTGTGCTACTATACTTTCTTCAAGGTTTGACATCAATGAAAACCAACCCTATTAATCAACACCTTGTTGTAACTATTTTTAACTTTTACAATTCCTAATTTCAAATGATTAAGACTATTATTAATAAGCATATTTTGTGTTATCGAGTGATCATAAATTTTGGTTTGAGAAGCATACATTCATTTGGTGTGCCAGTTAGATTGTTTTTAGCTTGTGGTTAAGGTTCCTCCTCCTTGTATACTTATACTAGGTTCTGCTGTCATTCTCCAATTGTGAGGTCATTATTCTTGAAATGATTTCTAGATTGGCCAAAATTAAGCAACTTGTTACCCCCCCTCTCACCTAGGGGTAACACCCAAACTTAACTTGACTTCATATTTAATCCATCCAATGGAATGTTGATGATTGCAACTATGTGAGACATTCTCCATCTTACAAACCTGTGAGATGTGGATCATTGTAGCTATGTGATTCTTTCTCTAAGCTTACAAACCTAAGAGAAATCCCCTAAGAAGGGTACATGTTTCCTACCTGAGATAGATATCAAACATAGATATGGTCTCCTCCATTCAAAGAGTTGAGAATAAGTCTAGATGATTATCCAGTGGAAAAGGTGATCTGTTGAATTAGATGTGCATGTGGTCGAGCACAAGGTGAATGTGTGAAATCCCAAAGTTTTGGGTGCATCGTCATGTGAACATAAATGAAGATGATGTATTAGCCTCCTCTAATCATCAGAGTTATCGAGAAAAATCTAGATGATTCTATTGTGTGAGGCAGTGGGAGAGATGATCTGTAGAGTGGACATGTCTATGGATGAGCACATATGAACGTGTGAAGATCTGGTTCTTTTGTGTAATGTAGTGAGCCAGAGATATGGACATCCCTATGGATGTTCCCCTAGTGGATGAGCACTAGTGGGTGTATCATATCCCTTGCTATATATTGTTCAAGAGTAAGACCTACCTGTAACCCTAATTGTAATTTAAAGGGTACAAGTCGACCCCACCTTAATGTGATTAGTAATAAATGTAAAAGATAATTAATCTGGTTAATATTAATCATAATGTGACTTTGAGAGGTCGAACCTATTGTTCCAATAAACTCTTATGTTGATAGGACAAGTCTAATATAAGTAAAGGAAGATTCCCCATTGTGGAATCATATCCTTCACACAAGTTTGGAAATTTCAGCAAGTAAATTCTCTTGGGAAAAGGTGCGCACCTCTCTTGGGTGCTAGTATTCTAGGGTTTGAGCACCCTCTTGTGTGATAAGTCTTATTGGTGGTGAAGGAATTTCTTTTGAATAATATAGCAAGGTATTTGGCTAGGTTTTCTTCCCTTGTTGAGAAGGGTTTCCTAGGATACTTGTCGTGTTCTTGTGCATGGTGTTTCTTCTTGTGACCTTGGTTGCCGCAACATTCTTGTTTATGGTTAAGACAAATAAAAATTGAAATGGACTACATTATTAACCTAGATTATTGAAAAATCCACATGGTATCAAAGCATAAGTCTTGAATATACCATTGCAAAAGTACCTTCCAACCTTTCTCTCTCACTTCTGCAGAAATTGTACGACCCTCCTAGGGTTTCCAGAAATTCTATACAACATACCCTTCTGAGAGTTTTCAACAATCAAAACTTGGATGTTGGGGATAAAAAGAACATAGGAGTGTACGAAGTCCTTCAACACACCTCCAACAAGTCTCATATTGCATTTCTATGCATTTTGATTTTTTGTCTCTAAGGGTTTCTAGGTTTCGTCAAATTCTGCAGAAAAATTCAGAATTGTACTTCTGCAAAACTTCTTGTAGAAAATATTCATCTCACTAGGGCTATCATATCTATCAATCCTTATTTTTGGAATTCATAAGCCCAACAAAACCTAAAAGTGCTAGCCTATCCTAGCCGTTAGGTTTTCTAGCCTAGTTGACAAGGGTTTGTGAAGATGAGAAAAATCATGATGGGAAGAAAGCTTGATAATTCAAGCAAGCTCAGTTCTAGGAAGACAATACCTCAAAGAAATGAAGAAATCAACATATCAACACTCTCAGGTATGGTTCCTATCAATGAAAATACTTGGCTAATTGACAGTGGTGCCTCCAGGCACATGACCGGTCTTAAATATCATCTAACACATTTCGTTGAGAAAGAGACACATCTACATGTTATTCTTAGAGATGATTCCAGATATAATGTAAGAGGATTTGGAACTTCTACTTTCCAACTAGATTCAAATATGCAACTTAAACTAGAAGAAGTACTATATGTACCCAGAATGAAGAAAAACCTTGTCTCTATTTCAGCCTTGGAAGACAAAGGTTACAATATTACTTTCTCAGAAGGAAGAGTTCTTGCATGGAAAAAATACTCTCATATAAGCTATTCCAAAGTAATTGGTGTCCAAGAAAACAAATTGTACAAGTTGACCATCAAACCAGTTCAAGCTTTATTACATGACACTATCAACTTGAGTGAGTTATGGCATAGAAGACTTGCTCACATTCATTATAGAGCTCTTCCATCTCTAGGGAAAATGGTAACAGGTCTACCAGAGATACATATTCATCATAAAGGTGTTTGCAAAGGTTGTGATCTTGGAAAAAATGTTAAAGGATCCTTTCCTAGCAGTGACAACATATCCAAGGAAATCTTGGACTTGATACATTTATATGTATGTGTGCCAATGAGCGTCACATCCTTAAATGGGTACTTATACTATGTACTCTTCATAGATGATCACTCCAGTAAAACTTGGATTTACTTTCTGAAGAACAAGGGTGAAGTCCTTGCCAAGTTTCAAGAATTCAAAGCTCATGTTGAAAACCTGGCCGGAAGAAAAATGAAAATATTAAGATCAGACAATGGAGGAGAATACACCTCAAAATAATTTAACAGTTCTTGTATTGAAGTAGGAATCAAGAGGGAGTTCATAGTTCCTTACAAACCTCAACAAAATGGGGTTGTTGAAAGGAAAAACATAACTATCATTGAGGCAACTAAAGAAATGATACATGATCAAAATATACCTATGACTCTATGGGAAGCAACATGTATGGAAACAATATATGTTCAAAACCATATTTCTCATCAGATACTAGAGAAAATTACTCCAAAAGAAGCATTCACCAAAGTGAAGCCTGAGATCAGACACTACAGAATATTTTGATGTCCAGTGTACCTTCATGTACCCAAAGAAAAGATATCCAAACTAGAACCTTCAGGAAGAAATGGTACATTTGTAGGATACAATGAATCCTCAAAAGCATATCAAATCTACATCCCATGTCAAAGACAAATTGAAGTAAGCAGAGATGTTACTTTTGAAGAATAAGTATCCTTCCAAAAATCCAGAGAAGCTCATCTAGAAATTGATAGTGAAACAATACCTTCTCCCCCTTCAACAGTTCAGAGGGAGACATATATTATTCCAGATGAGCCAAAAACTCTAGTTGATCTAGTTGCTCTAGTAGATTCAGTTTCCCCAAGAAACATACCCAGAGACATTATAGTTGGACATAAAACACCTACTTGGGCTCGAAAAACCTTAGAAGAAGCAGAAGGGAATAATTCCCCACAAGGATAAACCAAAGAAAGAAAGAGACCAAAGAGATTCTCAAGCTACCTTTCAGCCATGACCCACATTATTGACTCAGATCCAACTTGACATGGAGAAGCTTGTGGTGAACAAGTATGGCAAGATGCCATGATTGAAGAATACCAATCTATATTAAAAAATGATGTATGGGATGTTGTTCCTAGACCAGAGGGAAAGTCTGTAGTGACTTTGAAATGGATTTACAAAATCAAACATGTTGTTGATGGAAGCATTGAAAAATACAAAGCAATATTTGTGGCTAGAGGGTTTTCATAAATAGAGGGAGTCGCTTATGACGAGACTTTTGCACTTGTAGCCAGATATACCTCCATATGATCTATCATTGCACTAGCTGCTTCCATGGGTTGGAAGCTACATCAGATGGATGTAAAGACAACTTTTCTCAATGGTGAAATTAAGGAAGAACTTTATATTGAGCAACCAGAAGGTTTTGTTGTACACAACAAAAAATGTCACGTATGCAGGTTGAAGAAATCCATATATGTTCTAAAACAAGCACCATGTGCTTGGTACAAGAAAATGAATGGATTTATTATGAGTTTGGGCTTCAAAAAAAGTGCATCTAATCCAAACTTGTGTTATCACATTGATGAAAATGAGTGTCTGATTTTGGTCTTATATGTGGATGATCTTTTCCTCACCGATTAAGAGAGACTCATTGCTGAATGAAAGAAGGTATTGATTGCCAAATTTGAAATGAAGGATTTGGGCCTAATGCATTATTTCTTGGGACTAGAAGTATGGTAGAGAACAAATGAGATTTTCCTAAGTCAGGGAAAGTATACTATGGAGATACTGAAAAAGTTCAGTATGACATAATGTAAATCCATGCCTACTCCAATGGTAATGGATTTAAAGAAAATGAGTGACACTGATTCAGGAGACATAGATCCACATTTATACTGACAACTGATTGGATCCTTGATGTATCTGGTTAACACCAGACTATACATTTTCTATGCAGTGAATGTGATTAGCTGGTTTATGAGCCAACCAAAACATACACACTGGATAGATGGAAAACACATATTGAGATACTCAAAAGGAAAATTGGTTATGGTATGAAATATGCATCCAACGTGGACTTAAGTTTGAAAGAATATTCCAATGCATATTGGGCAGGAAGTGCAGTAGACAGTAAGATCACCTCATGCTGTTGCTTCACCTTAGGATCGACCATGGTTTCCTGGTGTAGAAGAAAACAAAGATCTATGGCTTTAAGCACAACAGAGGCAGAGTACATTACACTAAGTGTGGAAGTTCGTGAAGTTGTACGGCTTCACAAACTTTTGACTGACTTGTTTGATCATGAGATGGATCTGACTACTATTCATTGTGAAAACCAGAGATGTGTAAAAATCTCTGAGAACCCAATGTTTCATGACTGATCGAAACACATTGAAATCAAGTATCACTATATCAGAGACATGGTGCAGAAAAAGACAATACACGTGTAGTATCTTTCTACTCATGAAAAAATTGCAGATATCTTCACTAAACCACTTACCAAGACAAAGTTCAAGTATTTTTGTGAGAGACTTGACTTAGTGTAAAATGTCTCCCTGGCTAAGAGCGAGTGTTGATGATTGCAGATATGTGAGACACTCTCTAGCTTACAAACCTATGAGATGTGGATCATTGCAGCTATGAGAGTCTTTTTCTCAGCTTACAAACTTGAGAGAAATCCCCTAAGAAGGTTACATGGTTCCTACCTAAGACAGAGCTGGAATGTAGAGATGACCTCCTCCATTTAAAGAGTTGAGAATAACTCTAGATGATTATCCAGTGGGAAAGGCGATCTGTTGAGTTAGACATTCCTGTGGCTGAGCACAAGGTGAACGTGTGAAAACCAAAAGTGTTGGGTGCATCATCATGTGAAAAAAAATGAAGATGAATTATTATCCTCCTCTGAGCATCAGAGTTGACGAGAAAAATCTAGATGATTCTCTTGTGTGAGGTAGTGGGAAAGAAGATTTTTAGAGTGGACGTGCATGTGGACGAGCACATGTGAACATGTGAAGATCTAGTTCTTCTTTTCAATGCAGTGAGCCAGAGATATGGACATCCCTATGGATGTGCCCCTAGTGGATGAGAACTAGTGGGTGTATCAAATCCCTTGCTATATATTGTTCAAGAGTCAGACCTATTGTAACCCTAATTGTAATGTAAAGGGTATAGGTCGGCCCAACCTTAATGTGATTAGTAATAAATGTAAAATATAATTAATCTGGTTAATATTAGTTATAATGTGACTTAGAGATGTTGGACCTATTGTTCCAATAGACACGTCTGTTGATAGGACAAGTCTAATATAAGTGAAGGAAGATTCCCTATTGTGGAATCATATCCTTCACACAATTTTGGAAATTTCAGCAAATACATTCTCTTGGGAAAAGGTGTGCACCTCTCTTGGGCACTAGTATTCTAGGGTTTGAGAACCCTCTTGTGTGCTAAGTCTTATTGGTGGTGAAGGTATTTATCTTGAAGAATATACCAAAAGATCTGGCTGGTTTTTCTTCCTTTGTTGAGAAGGGTTTCCCAGGATACTTCTTGTGTTCTTGTGCATGGTGTTTCTTCTTGTGATTTTGGTTCCTACAACATTCTTGTTTATGGTTAAGGAAAATGCAAATTGAAATGAACTACATGCTTAACCTATCTTATTGAAAAATCAACACAGACATGGATCAAGTCAACCATTAAATTTCGTTGACTTTTCTCCATGCTCATTGCATGGATGGAATTAAAAATCGAGATAAGGATTGCCATGGGTAACTAGAGGAGATCAAGTCTCATGGTACATAATGTAGACAATTATCCCATAGATGATCATCAAAATTATAATTAGACAACGACTCCTCAGATGCCTCCCCCTCTCATCCAAATTAACTCATTTCACTTGATCAACATGGTTCATTTGATTATGGTGGTCCAACACACATTAGGTACATTAGTCATTGTTTCATATGAAGTGTCACATTTAATGCATTGGAAATTTAGGTGAGGATCATGGGTTGAATTCAAATAATGGATCTTGATTTCTTGGAAGTTATTTTTTTTCCTTGTTTCACCTTGGTGGCCATCATTTGTGTCCTAGTCTAGTATCATGGATTTATCACACTTTATCAATGGTACCCTAGTGATAGGGTAAAGAGAAGTAAAGTGATATGGTTTCCTCATATAAACATGTATCACTTCCCTCATTGTAAATTGTAACTCATCTTGTGGAGAATCACTTCAACATTTGTCTTCTTTACTTCTCTTTCACTATGGATTACTTTTGTGCACTTTTTGGAGAATGATCTAGTGGATTCTTTGCAAGTGTTTTTGGATGGTTTCATTTCTAGTTTTTCCTCATGCTAGATTATTTGACTAAGTAAGTGTTGTTTTAAAGTTGTAGATTGTTTATTCTTGATATATTAAGTAAATGATCTATCAAAGTGGTGATTTTGCATGTTATCATGTTTCTTCTTGGATAAATATTGTTTTGAAACCCTAAGGAATATTTGTAGTGGACTACCTTCCAAGTTATCATTCATTTAAATCATGTTGAAGGACATAAGGCTTTTTCTAGGGTTTGAGGTTGACTACCCTAGATTTTTCTCTTATAGGTTATGATCCTAGGTTCTTTAGCCAAAATCATTTCTAGATCTCTTGCTTAAGGTCTTTGAAATCCATAGGATGACTTTCGTAAGGATTGTAAAGGACTATTGTAAGTTTCATTTCTAGAATATTCATACCTATGGTTTGTAGTGGACTACCCTAGGGTTCAACTTTTAAGTATTTTCCTTGCCTTTTCCCTCCTTAGAAGTTCCATGTTAGACTCCATATTCCCAAGGAAGCTAGACAACACTAGTCTTCTCTCCATTGCAAGTGATTTAAACCATAAACCTTTCTCTCTCCTTGACATCTTGTTTAGATTTATCTCTAGTTATATTGCATTGCATTTTCAAGTCATTTTTGGCCTAACGCCTAGGGTTTGTGTGCATTTTTAGCCTTAAAGAATCTCTAACACTATTTATTTCAGTGTTAGTTGTTATTTCCAACTATTAGGGATTGGAGTATTGCACTCATTTGAAGTATTTTCATTCTATTTCATTTCATAAATCATTACTTAATGGTTTGTTAAGATATTGACTAGATTTTAGCACATATTCCATTGCATTCTTGTCAATTTTAGGATTGTTTACTTGTTATATGTTGAATTATATCATATTTTATTCAAGTTTTATTACACAATTTTTTTCTTTTTCTTTTGATAGCTAGTGTTTCGAGGCATTTATTTTACCTTTTTAACCTGATAATTGTCATTGGTTGTCTTAGAATACCCCCTCAAACACAAACATTTAATTTGATTTGTCTAATTCACATTTCCCTTGCATTGAACCTTGACCTAGATGGTGAAGTAACCAAGAAAAGGGGTCATAGAATCACTTAGCCTTGCTATAGGATCCTTTGAGGTTACCATGAAAGCCTCCCTTGTGTTGGACCTCAATCCTTCACTAAAACGAGGGAAGTAAATACTTAGGTGACAGTGGCCATTAATTCCATATGTTACACTAGTTAAGCACATTGTGAAGGCTTTGCACAAGTACTGGATTTTGTGATAACATTTTGGCATTATTGTCAAGGAGAATTGAGTCATTCTTCTTGAAGATCAGAAGTTTATGCTTCAATAATTTCTTGGTAACCTTACATCAAATTCTTCCTTCAATAGCTTTCCTGACAACTCCATTGAGGGAAGAATCCATTTTCCTTTTGCACATTTTGATGATATTTGTTTGGAAAGATCATTTGGTGACTCCACTGAACACAAGTGTTGAAAACACTAATACAATACTTAATATAATATTTTCTATTCCTACCAAGGTATTTAATAGAAGGCCTCCTCATAATTCTCCTGTAGTAAAATATTAATTTGCAGGAACACTTCCTTTATCCCTATTTTCTTAACAACCATGGGTTACGAATGTATTCAAGCCTTTGGATATGTCTGAAACCCATGGATACCCTCATGTTCTGCCTCAAAATTATGATAAGTGGTTGTCTAAATTCTCTAGTAATAATTCCATCACTGTAGAAGAACATGTGGATAATTTTTATGCATGCTTTCATAATCACCCTATTAGTAAAGACAATGAAGATGTGTTTATGAAACTCTTTGCTACTTATTTAATTAAGGATGCTAAAAAATGGTATAATAACTTCCCTAATAAGAGTATCAAAACTTGGGAATCTTTTCATGATACCTTTATGAAAATATGGGGTAGAAAAAGAGATGCTAGGTTGTTATTATTGCAATTTAATGAAATAAAGAAGAAAGAAAATGAATCAGTCAATTAATTTGATATAAGATTTGAAAACTTGCTTAAGAAAATTCATGATGACATTATCTCAAAGGATGTTATCGTCCTTATTCTTTAAACAAATTCCTTTGAGGGGAAATTTGGATTCATTCTTAGGGACAAATACAAAAATGCTCTGTATAAGAACAAGGGAAATCTTGCGGGGAAAACAAAACTTGCACTAAACCAACCAGGAAAGAGAAGAAAAAATTAAATAGAAATAATCAATGACAATCACATAGTACACAAATATTTTACCTTGGAATCCTTAACTATGAAAACCAACATTCCTTGAGTGACTCCCACTCCTTGTTGTCTTATTCATTCATAGAATAAAGGGTTTCATGACTAACCGTGGTCCACACCTAAGACACAATCACATCCTACTCTCTTGATTTTACACAAGAACAACCCTGTAGCCAATTCGACTTACATCTACATGACCATTACATACCTCTCATTTGAGAGTTCCAAATCACTAAGAGTCAACATAGTAACCTTTTAAAATATTCAAATATGCCATATTTATAGGCTTTACTACATGCAAAACCCTAATTCATGGCACCAAAAAATGGTTACAGGTCCATGTAGATGATTGGTTGCAATCCCGCAAATCTCGAGATTCTATTACAGTTGAATATCCAGTTGACTTCTATTCATGTATTTCATTCGGCTACTATTTGACCATATTTTGATCATTTGTCGACCTCCAGTCAGCTTGAGTTATCGACCCAACCTTTGACTTAACCAGACCATCAACTTGACTTAAATATATAGTCGAACATTCACCTAGTCCATCCATCTTGACTATCCAGTCGGTTAGGATGAGTTTCCACTATAAAGAATATAGAAAACCAACATTCTCCCACTTGTTTTATTCTTTATTGAAACAAGATAACTTGAATTCTCATTCACTAACCTAGGGAAACAATGCCCATTACCTCTCTACACCAAGAGAAATTCACAACACTCATAGAATTTGTCAAAGAGTTTGTTATGTTTTTGATACGGATTTATGTAGGAACACAATGAAATACAGAAATATACATAAACACAGAGATGTAGTGGAAATAAGACTTCATTTCATTAATCACAAATGACTGAAATATGCTTACAGACAGAATGAAAATAAACTAGCTAGGGCGCTGGTAGCTTATCTTTGAGAAGAGATGTGGCTGCTACTCGCA
>JASDQU010349247.1:0-12248 GCA_032191745.1 Picea mariana
CGGAATGTCATAGCACCTGCATGTATGAAATTTGAATGCCACTCATCCTACGAGATATTGATGAGAGAGTGGAGGCATGTGCATTTAAGCTCTTAATGTGTATGTTGTCCACCTGTCACCCCATCCGAAGATGTTTAAATATAGTGTTATTTAAAATTGTCAATTTGGTTTAATTTGGAAGGAATGATTCTTATCCTTTACTTCCAAATTTAATTTCCACAAAACATTATAACCCAATACAAAATTAAAAAATAATATTATTTAACTGAAATTTGATCATTTTGTAAAAAAAATTTAAATTTAATATTATTTAAAATTCAAATTATAGATATTAAAAATTTTAAATTATATATTTTTTTCATAAGTAAATAAGCTTTTTGTATTCATTGTAAAARGAATATACATATTCCCACAGTACATCTGTGGCAAAAATAGTGCCTGTACCCGTCAGTTCTTGCTTTCCAAAACTCTCTTGACTCTTCAAAACATATTACATATCTACTTCCCAAAAGTAGACAGGGACGCTAAAGCTATACAGTCTATTACATGACAGTACAAAACATATACACGAAAAGCAAAAAAAAATAAGGATCATATATTTCTAAATAAGTAAACTTATAATTTTATTTTAATATATATAAATATTTTTAAATGTAATAATTTTTTTTATTTAAAATTAGATTTTCATTTTTCATTATCGTAAACTTTAAGTATAAAACATTATTCATATGATTTATGCCAATTTCAAAATGACCAAATATTATCTTAAAAAATGAATATTTGACCATCAAAAAATACTAAATATTAAGAATATACATAATTTTAATTTTAAATTGGTTGAAAAATATGTTTTTTGATTCATTGAATTTTAAATTGGTTGAAAAATATGTTTTTGATTCATTGAATGTAGTAAGTCATTAACATGTGTTGTTGACTACATTATAATAATAATAATAATTTATTTTTAAAATTAAAATTAAATTAGTGTATGAAATGCTCTCTGCTTAATAATTTTGACGTAAAATCTAAGTAACTATACATATCTTACTTTTTTGATTTTGAACTTGTACATTATTATAAATAAGACATGTTCTTAACCATTAAATCCATTCAATAAACATGAACCCAAAATAAAACAAACGTTGAATATAAAAACATTAACACAGAATAATAGAACAGATAACAGACTAACAAACTATCGTGAACATTTGATATTTATCAAAATCCAGTGATAAAATTCCCGCTAACGAATGATTGGAAACAATATTATGACTCCAACCACATAGTGACCTGATTGACAATGGGTGATAAGGGCAATAGCAGCAAGAGCACGGAGAAGAATTCATCAGTAGATAAAATGGAAGCTGATGAGCGGCAGGGAAGACTGGCCATGATGGAGCTGGCCAACATGCTGAGCGTTCCCATGGCTCTCAACGCAGTAGTTGAACTAAACGTGGCAGACATCATTTGGCAGAATGGTGCCAACACCCCGCTCTCCGCTTCACAGATTTCATCACAGTTACAAACTCAATCTTCGGATGCTTATTCTTCTGCTGATAATCTCCAGAGAATTATGCGAATGCTGGCGAGTTATAACGTATTCAAAGAGGCCCTTACAGAAGAGTCCAATGGAGTCTGTGAGAGACTCTACAGCCTGACTGAAGTGGGCAAAACTCTGGTGAAAGATGAGATGGGATTGTCCTACGGGTCCTATGTATTGCAACACCATCAGAAAGCTTTGATGGGGGCATGGCCTCTGCTGCATTCAGCGGTGCTGGATCCGTCTGAGGAACCATTCAGAAAGGCCAATGGTAAACCCGCTTACGAATTCTATGGGGACGAAGAGGATTCCAACGACCTCATGAGGACCGCCATGGCCAGCCTTTCGATGCCCTTTATGAGGACGGTTTTGAAAAATTACCAGGGCTTTAAAGGGGTCCGTACGCTTGTGGATGTAGGAGGAAGCTCTGGATTCTGCCTTCATATGATCATACAGAAGCATGGGCATATCAGAGGAATCAACTTCGATTTACCCCATGTGGTTGCAGGGTCTCCGGCATATGATGGTATTGTTTGTATTTCGACTAGTTTTGGCTGGTGTTCGTAGTGCATAATTTTTCGGGTTTTTCACTTTTGTGTTTTGGGTATTACTATGATCAGATGTTTTAATCTGACATGACATATTTATAGTATAGTTGGTGAATTCATTTGAGATTTTAGACTGAGAAATGTAAAAGTATTAGCCCTTAATTTTTAATTATATTAAGTTCGATTGATGTTTTAGAAAAAAGTTAATGTAAAGCTTGACTTCAAGGTTCTATTTTCACTGTAGTTTGCTGGATTCATACGACATGAGTTTTGGATCCAAATGACATGAGTTTTAAAGTTGAAGGAAAACATACATGTAGGGATGAGGCCCGTGCAAGTCTCTACCCCCAAAGGCCGTAACTTATGTTAATATCCCCATCCCCGTACAGGCCACCCCCCAAAAGGCCGTAGCTTCTGTAAATATCCCCGTACAAGGCCACCCCAAAAAGGCCATAACTTTTATCCCCGTACAAGGCAGTCCAAAAAAGCCATAACCTTTATCCCCGTACAAGTCTCTCATAACAGGCAGTACAAGTCTCTCATAAGAGGAAGTAGTTTTTGTAAATATCTCTGTACACCCTACTTTGTTGTGGGTTAACATTAAGCACTATGTAGTGCACTAATTATTGGTGAATCTTATCTGAAACACTATTCACCATAAAAAAACAGGATACACTAGGTAATGAACCAATGATTGACTCACTACATGGTGCTTAATATTAATCCCTTATTGTGTAGATACTGATACAATGATACAATTATGATGAATGAATTAACCAGTTCTACCTGTAGTCTGCATAAACTCATAAACGGGAGGAAGATCACTCTCAGTCATCTAATCTGAGATGAAATCTTGCAGATTTGAGTACTGCTATAGTATCTATCTGCACTTTAAGTCTACTAAAGTTGAGTGACTTCAAAGCAAAAAACTGTAATAGAAAACTTTGCTACAGTCTACAAAGCATGTTGCAGGAGTTTAGAACAGAAATGAACATAAAGTAAGAGAAAAAACGTCCATGTCAACTGCACACAGAGATGGGGAAAAATTCCCCAAGGAGAACGAATAACAAAAACTTCATATACATTAAGTCTGTAACACAAACCCAGATACTCAACAGACTGTGCATTGGGTTTACATTCATGTTTTAGGAACTGTTCTGGCATCCATCCACAGGTTGGCTGAGGAGCTATGTTTTCACAGGTGTTCTCGCTGCTCCACACCTTTACAGACTTTCTTGCTGGTGGTTTTCTACTGGTCTTACCAATAAAATCTTCACTATGGCTCCTGTTAGCACACTTTTTCACCCTCCAATCAGATCTGATACAACATAAATCAGCGATGAAAAAGAGGCTAATTCAAGGAGAGACTGCCGTAAGTGTCACCAGAAAACCTCCTCTCCATTCAAGCTGGTGCGTGCCAACATCAGGGGGTGTCCCTAAGTGCTTTGCTGCTGGTTTTAAGTCTGATTTTCTGCAATAAAACAGATAAAACAACAGCCAAAAGTGTCTTGGACAGCATGTAAAACAGCCCAAGACGTTGGGAAAAATGATAATAACTTTGCTTGGTAGAAACCCTGCAGTGTTAGCATTAGAAGGATGAATAGAAAAGAGAGAGAAAGCGCAATTAAAATGTCGAATTTAACCACATTAAGAGGTTGAAAAACTTCTAATGATGCACAAACTTAAACACAATACGGACAAGAACTGAAAGCTTGGTATGAGCACAACAATTCCTTATTAATGTCTTGCCAAATGGGTGATTGCACCACAAAAAACAAGCACAAGAACTGGTAGATTAGCTATCTCCACACAAAGAACTAGAAGCTAGAGTATATACTATAGAAGAATGTGTGTGTGAGAGAGAGAGAAAGAGAGAGAATGTATGCTGCTGCTACAAAAGATCCAACCTTGAACAATGAGGAGGAGCATCAATATATAGGAGAGAGGGCACACTTCCCAATGTAATAATAGGAGGGTGCACATGTGAGTGAAAAAGGTAAGTGAGGCACATGAGATGAGTGAGGATAGAATGCGCATGAAGTAGGGAGAGGACGCATGTGGAGAATCAAGGTGCCTGAGGGAGAAATATGAGTGGAGTATGAGTTATGCCACACGTGGGAGGATTTAGAGGGGAAGAGTAACCCATAGAAGGATGATCCATGAGGGAGAATGCACATGGAGAGAGTGAACAAGGAAAGATAAAGGAAGGAAACACATAACATGAATGGATATTCAAGGGAGGAGGTGTTAACAAGAGAAGAAATGGGGACACGTGTGGGAGAATAGGGAGTGTGCCCTAAATAATAGGGAAGAAGCGCATATGTGAGAAGGAATATTAGAGGAGAGTCACATGTGTGAGAAAAGAGGAGTAAAGAAGGTACATTAATGACATATGCACTAGGAATAGGGAGATGGAAAGTGTGATAGATGGCGCATGGGGAGAGAGAGTGGCGTAAGAGGAGGAATTAGCGCCACATGTGTGAGGGTGTGAGGAAGATGGAAAGGCGCATGAGGGGAAGGAGATATAGATAAGTGAGGGAGGAAACATGTGCCAAGGGTTTAAAGGAGACACGAGCACATGGAAGGATAAAATAGAAGGAAAGATGCGCATTGGAGTGGTTATTAATGGACGAGGAGGACTCATGAGTATGCTAAAAGGAGGAATGTGCCCTAATTAATAAGGACTAAGGTGCATGTGTGGAGATAAAAGGGAATTAATACATGGAAAGTGAAATAAATGGCGAGTGAAGTGAGGGATAAGTGAGTTGAGCTTTAATCAACTCAATCACGCTAAAAGGACATGTGCCACCTCAYCCACACGCCCATTTAATTAATTGCCTTATTCTTGAAAAGTGCGCCCCCTCTATTAATTATGCCATCCAGCTGCCGCATGTCACACTGTCATACTRTCGTTTGCCGGAATCTGACTCTACCACTTGTCACCTTGGGAGGCGACCACCCCTGCTATAAATAGTAATTGCTAAAAATAGGAGTCCGACCCTAAAAAATGGGAAACTGCCAAATATGTCCGGTATGACTAGGAGACCACTACCAAATGTCAAATGTCTAAAGATAGACACTGCTAAAAATAGAATCTCGCCGCATGTCAATGATATCATACTCATTGGATTCGATTTTTTGTGAGGATTCCAAATATGTAATCAGAATTGACATGCAAGCCTTGGTACTCTACCTGCTAAAAATAGAAAATAAAATAGAAAATAATGACATGTCATTCCAGAAAAGGCTCAATAGACTCAAAATGTCTCAAGGATCAATACTATAAACTCAGAATCCTAATCCAGAGCCTGAAACTCAACCTGCTAAAAATAGAAAGTACCTTCTTGATCCTCAGACAAAGTGTCATCGGGCTCAGAATCATGCAAGGACCAATACTGTATGCTCAAAACTAACATGTGAGTCTCTGATCAMTGTCTCCTAAAAGGTAGAGCACCTGCTAAAAATAACAATTCTCTCAAATCCATGTGAAACTGTGCTAGCTCTGTCTTTGAAGAAAAAACCACCACAACACCAATCTTGTACCTACCTCTGATGGGAACCAAACTTTGKCTCACACCAATGCTCACTYTGGGTAAATCTCTGAATGCTAGCCAAAATAGACTATGCTCTCTCTTAACCCTCAGGATTCTCGAGGGAGAAAATCCAGAGGTTAACAATGGCAACTTCAAGGGGACAGGATCCCCCTGCGGGATGTCGAGAATCTATGAATCTCTGTGTCTGAAATTTGTCAATATGATGCTTTGTGAGAAAATTGAAGGAACATACCAATAGACCCCTGTAACTGTGTGGAAGAAAATGGCCCTATAAGATGACCTGTGATACCAAATGCTTGTCCAATGGGCAATGGAGTCAAAGCAATATAAACCTCCCACTGAGAAACTGAAACACAAGGGGTCTCATCCAAATCCGCTACCTGCTACCACCAACTATGTACACTCCTCCCCATGGTAAATGTGCTGAAGTCAACACATGGGAGAGAGTCACTTAGTCAAATGTCAATAATGTAAACGTCTGCCAAGTGCAAAGTAAACCCACCAATAATGTCAATGGGTCCTAAGGTACGAGCACAACCTGTCACTGTGAAAGATGTTCTAAAGTCAAACAATAACAAGGATCATTCGATCAAGGCCCAATAATGCTCAACCTTGTCGAATGCGAGATAACCGCCATTGAGGCTAACAACCATCAAGGTGCTCTACTTCTGGATCATCCAGAGATAATGTGTCAGAGTCAATGCAGGATGATCTACTGGAAGGAAAAGAAATGATGAAAACTCTTCCCTTAGCACGAAGTGATAACTCAAGATGATATAAGATGTATGGTACCATGTTCCTATTGCTAGATGAGGGGGACGATTGACTCAAAGCAGAAGACTCAATGATAAGCAATGAAGAGACAAGACATATGATGACTCAAGACTCTCCTATGTCTCTTCAAATCTACCCATCCTAAAGGGCTCAAATGGATTTGGAATATGATGAAACAGACCCTCATCCAAGCTCACTCTAATGATAAGACACAAAGGCTCAACATATGGATGATAAGACACTCAGAAGTTGACCCAAGATAGCAAAAGTGGACAACAAGACTTATTACGAAAAGGAAAAATGTACACTTCACAAGACACGACCACATGTTGATATAACAAGGAAAAAATCAGCGACTCAGCTTAAGCTTGAAAAGAGATAACTATGAAAGGAAAAATCTGCAAAGTAAAAGGCTAAATTGTTGTCCTAAAACAATAAAAATCAGCAAGACTGAAATCTGAAAATGACATGCAGAAAGGAAAGGAAACTAAGACTAATACCCCCCAAAAACCCAAAATCATTGGGACTTGGTCCCTTATTGAAAGAAGTACTTCAATTGTTGCCCATTGACTAGCAGGCCCACAATATCACCATCTAGATCAACCAATTGAAAAGTGTTGGGCCCCACCGCTGCATCAATATGATATGGGCCCAACCAAAGACTATCAAACTTGTTGTGGTCACCTGATTTTTCATTTTTCTTGTCCCACAACAAGACTATGTTTCCAACCTAGAATGGTTTTCCCTTTGCTCTACGGTCAAATACCCTCTTAACCTGTGCCTGATAATCTGTAAAATGTGTATATGCCACAAATCTATCTTTCTCTAGTTGCACCAACTCATCAATACGATTCTGCAAAGCTTCCTTGTTGGTGCTAAACTGTCTCAATAGCTTGTATACCTACACTCTCAAGTTAATTGGCAAGATAGCATTCAAACCATAAACCAACTCAAAATGGCTTTTATCAGTAGCTTTGTTCTTTGTAATTCGGTCTTCCCACAATGCATATTTGAGACAACTGTCCCAATCTCTCTTGTTGTCTCCAACTATCTTTCTGATTATTTTGATAAGGTTGTTGTTGCTTGACTCAGCCAACCCGTTCCCTTGTGGATAATAGTTGGCCAAATGGGCCAAAGTGATGTCGTACTAGGAACAAAAAGAAAGCAACTCAATAGACTTGAAGACATTAGCATTGTCAGTTGTAAGATTCTTTGGAACTCCGAACCTGGTGAAGATATTATCCTCCAAGAATCTGATAATGGAAACACTAGAAGATGTCTTCAATGGAACCGCTTCCACCCATTGGGTGAAATAATCTATATCTACGAAAATCCATGTGTGCCCAACACTAGAACTCTACGAGAACTCTCCAATGAAATTAAGACCCCACTGCGAGAAAGGGGCCTCTACTATAACCTGATCTAAAGGTAAAGTAGGGAGCTTATGCTTTCCTTCAAATCGTTGATTTGCCTCACATGCTTAGACATAAGTATGTGCATCTCTGAATAATGTAGGCCAATAGTAGCCCGCACGCATAATCTTGTGTGCAGTGGTTCGAGCGGAGAAATGTCCACCACACACTGCTGAATGGAGATCGTGCAAGATCTCCCTGGACTAGTCACGGTCCACACAACGCAAAATAATACCATCCAAGTTCCTCCATCCTAAAGTGCCCTGCCAAAAACAATACTTGGCAACACGAAACTACAAAGATCACCTCTGTGTCTTGGTGTAGTCAGGAGGACATGATAAGTTGGTCAAATAAAGAATAACATCATTGTACCAATCAGAATTCTTGAAAGGATCAGACAAAAGGTTTACCTGTGGATCTTGTACCGCCTCCAAATTCTTCTCTTCCATCATCTTAGCCAATCCTTGGCCTCTGACTAACTTGGTAGGCCTCACCTCCAGGTCATACTCTTAGATCTTAGTGATCCACCTTCCCTTGGTTCCATTACAATCCTTCTGAATCAAAATCTCCTTAACCATGGGATGGGGGACATAAGCAACGATCCGAGCATTCCAAAAATAGGGCTTGAAGTAGGCCAACCACTTCACAAGCGCATAAGCTTTCTTTTCCATCAATTTGTAATCTAGTTCTAATCCTTGAAAAGCCTTGCTCATGAAAGCTATTGGCTGCTCCATTCCTTCATCATTCTTCTGCAAAAGCACAACAAACATAGTAGAGTCAAATGCGGAAGAAAAGATTCGAAATTATTTATTATAATTTGGACTAACAAGAACATGTGAGTGACACAAAGCCTGTTTAATATCATCAAAATCCCCTTGGCTTCATCACTCCATTTTAGATCATGTCCCTTTTTCAACATGTCTGAAATAGGCTTGACGATCTCCACGAAGTTGGGAATGAACTGCCTCACGAAGTTGATCCTACTGAAAAAGGATTGAATGGCTTTCTTGCTTGCTGGAAGAGGGACCTCTTGAATTCCTTTGACCCTTTCAGGATCTATTCTCACACCATCCTTTGAAACTATATGCCCAAGCAACTTTCCTTCAAAGACCCCAAGAATTGACTTCTTTGGGTTCAGTGATATGGCAAGAGATCTATAGCTATCAAAAATTTTCGGTGAGTGAGTAATATGATCATCTCTATTCTTGGAAAAAACAGTTATATCATCTTGGTAAACAACTATGAACTTGAAAAGGTAACCAGAGAAAGCAAAGTCCATAGCATGTTGGAAAGTGGCTCCATCATTCATTAACCAAAATGGCATGTGGATGTAAGAATGAGTTCCCCAAGGGGTTATGAAGGCCATCTTATACCTGTCTTTCCTTGTTACCATCACCTATTTGTAACATGAGAATCCATCCAACATGGACATCATACCTGATCCTATAACGGCTTGAAGAACATGTTCAATGTTGGGAAGTGGGTAGTTGTCTTTGAGAGATGCATGATTAAGGTTAGCAAAATCAATACATATGCATATCTCACCTGATTTCTTTATGACCGGTACACAATTAGCCACCCAATGAGAGTACTTGATTGGTTCAATGATTCTTGCTTCGTACAACTTCTGCAACTCTTTCTAAATGGTGGGCACTACCTTGGGTTCATGAATCCGAGTCTCTGTCTGAAAGGTTTGGTGCCCTCCAAAAGTGGTATTGCATGGTTTATTATCTTTGGATCATATGCCTTCAACTTGTCATAGGACCATGCAAAAACATCTCCGAATTCCCTTACCAGTTCCACAATTTCAGCTCTCTCGAGGAGTGCAACCCTTTTCGATCTTGATGAGCCTTGGTGTGTCCTTGGAGCCGATGTCAATCTCCTCTACCTATTGGTCTGTGCAAGGTTTGTTAGTTCCATAAAACATGTTAGATCTATCAAATAAATTTTCTAATGGAACTAAAGCCTTGGGAATTTTATTGCTCTTAAGTTGAATCATCGGGACCTCTTCACCATCCTGAATCTCATCAATGACATTGTTAGTAAACTCATTAGCACAATTCAGAAAATTTAAAATGTGGCGATCATCCTCAAATACTTGCCATGAGCCAATATTGTCTAGAACAAAAGGGCGGAAAGATACCTCAACCATATATGTAATGTATGGATTTGTTGCCCATGGTTGAAAAAGAGTAGCCATAGTTGCCAAAGAATCAACCATTTTATTCAAACTCCTATCCACATGTGAGATATTAAATGTATCATAACATTCAATTTCATCCCATACCACATTTCTATACCTCTTCAAGCGTTGATTTTGAGCTTCACATTGCATCTTCACCTAATTGACCACTAGCTCAAAATCTCCTTCCACCTTCAATTGTTTAACCACCATCTTCCTGGCCTTTTTGTAGTCCTAACAACAAAGCTTCATATTCCGCCATATTGTTAGTGCAATCAAATTCTAAACGGGAAGAAAAAGGATAAGTCATACCCGAGGGGGAAGTGAGGACCACCCCTGCCCCTGATCCATGTCTAGTGCAAGCCCCATCAAAGTTCATAGTCCACAAACCGTTGTTCTCATTCTTTGGTACAAATGGCAGAGGGACTTCCAGATAATTTGTGATCACATAGGCTCCTAAGTCTGGCTCTTGAACATCTGGGTAAAGTGGATCATTGTCCCTAGTGCGTGGATCCTCAACATGCTGTAGCATCTTCTGCTCCTTGTATAATCTTACCTTCTCTACGCAGGAGATTGGAATGTCTACATATGACCGGTCCATTTGAATAGTGCCCCCTGCATCAGCAACCCACTTCCTACAGAGAAGCATGCCTCACTACACAGGACAATCAATGACAACAACATCCATAGTTAGAATTTTCCTTGGACATGCATGCAAACATACCTGAAGATCTTTGATGACCCCGCAAACCGCCACCTCCCTTGCGTCCACTGCTTGTATGCTCCTATATGGTTTGGTTATTTGCAATTCGAGTTCATTTATAATCTCAAGAGTCATAATGTTAGTAGATGCTCCAGAATCTAACACATAATTTCTCAATATCAAACCATTCACTAACAATGAAATATAGAAAGGAGTGGGAGTACTGATGGCCTTACTGATACCAAGGAAGACTTGAGGATTATCATCTGAGTGGTTTATTTCCTCCTTGGTTCCAATAAATCTACCAATTTCTTCTTTATGAGTAGGCATGCGAATTAACTCTTTTAAGGGGTATAGGAATCTAATTTTCGCAAGCTCAGTTTCTAAAGAAAAACTAGAAGACTCATGCTAAACTGGAAGGGGTAACAATGGTGGGTCATTCTTAATTACCTGGGGTGCTAAAGTCTCACCTTTGGTCAGTGGTGGAATTGGGGCTTTATTCATGCGTGCATACTACTTAGTGATCTCTGCCACCTTGACTCCGCCACCTACTTTGGCCCTTCTTATGTCCTTTGGGGTAACTTGTCGTGTGTGAACCGACTGCATGTCCGCTTGCAAGGAATTTAAACGATTAGAATCCACATGAAAAGAATTATGAGCACCTACCTTGCTAGCATCAGACACTTGAAAAGTGTGAACTTCATCCATGTCATCAAACTCGGCCATAATGTTGAGAGTGTTCTCTTGCTTGTCAGATTGGTCATCTCCATGCTCGAAGATATACATGGCTTGAGCGAAAACAACACATGATGCTTCACTACAAGGGAGTTCACACACTCGGAAATACAAACTGGTTGATGCATGATCAAGGTAATTGGTACCAGATGCTTGCGTTGGGGCCTTCTGATCTTCAAATTTCTTGGCATACTGAAGTGGCTTCTTCTGTTGGAACAATTTTGGAGGTGTAATAACAAGTTGATTCTGTAACATATTCTCAATCTTTACTACCTCGTTACTCAAATCATTCCATAATCCAAAAGATGCATATTTGGTGTCTCCTCCTCCTGTTTAGGTTCCAAAGGTGGCGATGCAGGTGTGTATCAGGTCCTCCTATCCTGTGGATCTACCAAATGTGAAAGAGATACCTGTGCCTTCTGAGTAGACATAAGGTGCTTCTCTATCTTTATCGCCTGGTTGAAAGCAACATAAAGAGTCTAAGGTTCCCTTTTCCTGAGAAACATACCCAACATGCCGCCAAATTGTGCAAGATAATAAATCAAAGCAACATCTGCATTAGGTCTC
This sequence comes from Picea mariana, assembly GCA_032191745.1. Lineage (NCBI taxonomy): Eukaryota > Viridiplantae > Streptophyta > Pinopsida > Pinales > Pinaceae > Picea > Picea mariana. Next base: position 12,016 of record JASDQU010349247.1, read on the forward strand.
ACTATGTTAGGAATTCTATTGTAAGCTTTAGAAAGACGAATATTAAATTCAAAAACAATTTCATTTTCTTTCTTTTTAATAGTGTTGTGGGGTATTCTACCCTATGAACTAGCAAGCTAGGGTTCTAAACTTGCATGCAGATCATGACCCTTCATGAACTACTTTTAACCTTCTACCCGAATCTGAAACCCCTTTTTCACATGCACACAAGGGAAGAACCAACTGACCTTTTT
>JASDQU010349249.1:0-12267 GCA_032191745.1 Picea mariana
GGATCAGGTGTTTCTTCGACTGCAACCTTACAAGAAAACTTCTCTCAAGGCTGAGCATTGTCAAAATTTAGAACCCAAATTTTATGGTCCTTATACTGTGCTCAAGCATGTGGGACAAGTCACCTATCAGTTATCTTTTCCCATTCATTTGAAGCTACATCCTGGTTTTCATGTTTCATGCTTAAAGAAGGTGATTAGAGCTAAGTGCCAAATTCAAACCAACATTCCAGAGTTAGCTGAAGAAGGATCCATTTGGTTATAGCCAGAAGAAGTTTTGGACCAGCGTGAGTGTTACCCACGTCATAGAACCATAAAGGAAGTGCTAGTCCAGTGGAAGGATACAACTCCAACAGACCCCACTTGGGAACCAACTACCATTCTGCAGCAATTTCCTCATCTCAAGCCTTGAGGACAAGGTTGTTTTTAAGGGGGAGGACATGTTAGGGTCCTAACCCGCACATAGGTAGAACAATATATTTATATGTATAAAGTTCAATATTAATAAGGCCTTTCAATAAAATAGAATAAGGCGGATGTAAGAAGACCTAATAGAAGCTTCCGCTTCTAGAAGGATCTTCCTCTAGATGCTTCTTTTTAGTATAAATAGGAGTTGAGTGTATGAGAACCCTAGCTTGTATATTATTGTAATAGAGCTCTACTCAACTGGAGGTTGCCCCCTCAAAGAGGCCCATGAACATTGCTTTCAGATTCAAAGTGCTATTTCTATTGTTATTCTTATATCTTTTCAGTGTTATTGTGGTGAATGTTCTGGTTATATTGTTTTTATTCTGCCATTACTAGCATTTTATTTATGTTCTGCATACATTTTATATCTGGTATATTACATCAACATTCATATTTATTGGGAGTATCCAAGTGGGATGGCTCAGAACAATGGAGGAATCCTCCCTAATGCAGAGTAAGCTTCCCTCTAGATTCATCATCTCTTTGAACTCTGATTTATTCCTTTTTTCTCGTGGATTTATTATGCTCTTGCACTGCAATTCTTGATAGTCCAATCTCTTGGGCCTGTATTTTATTCACCTGCTCTTCTTTTCTTTCTCACACTACTGTAAATCTTGCAATCTATGGGACATGTTATTTATTCACCTTCTCTTCTTGTCTTTCTTTTCTTCTCCAAACCTTTGTGTGTATGACATCAATATTTTCTTTCATGGTGGGATCTATCATGCTTCTACAATTCCGAGCTATGTGACCATAATTGTGGAATTTATAACATTCAATGTTATGTGGGGCCACATAAGAATTTCTTGCTTGAAAATTTCTTCTATAAGCCCTGCAATCTACAACTTTATGTCCAAAGTTAGGATAATTAAAACAATGACCATAAAATAAATTTACATACCTAGGAGTGAATGATCTTCTTTGTGGTGTAGTCCTTCTGAATTCCTGCCTTGTCTGATCATGATATTCTCTGTTGTTGATCCCTTCATTATGATTGAAGATTCTTTTCTTCTTGAATGTGGAAGGTCTTATTGAAGTTGTATCTCTATTATACTCATTTTTCTTTGATTCTTGCTGACCACGATTCCTTCCTTTGAGTACTTCTGCATAACTATTTCTCTTTTCTTCATTCTTCCTTTCTGGAAACATGGAGTGCTTCTCTTCAAATTTCTTTTATGATGATGTGGATGTTTCTCTCTCTTCAACGTCCTTGTTGAGCTTGACGATTTTAACTCTTAATGTGACAACTTCTTCTTCAAGATTCTCAACCTCTTCTTCTTTCTTCATCATCTAGATCTTCATGACTTCTTCCATTCTCTTTGCTTCTTCAAGTTGTATTTTCAAGGAGATGATTTCTTCTTCAAGCCTCTTTTCTTGTTGACTGGATTTTGCTTCAAGATGGTTTAAATCCTTAGATATTTCCTTGAGATGATATGTCAAAATCTTCTCTCTCTTTTCTTCTTCCTTTCTTTGTGCTACTATTTCATCTTCCAAACATTGATTCTCTTCCATCTGACTTTTGTAGGCTTCTTCAATACTTCTGGCTTCTTCCATCTGAGATTTTAGATTCACAATGACATGCTAGGATTCTTCGAAAATTTCTTGAGAATTATTCTTGACTAATTGTTCCTAAAGATAATTTTTTTTGTTCCTTTGTTTTGTCAATTAGTCTAGAGCACTGATTAATTATTCTTCAATATCTACTATTCCTTCTTCACAATATTCTCCTTCTGAATCTGTTTGACATGATGAGAATCTTTCTTCTTGTTCGAATTCAACCTCTTCTTTGTTCAGATCAATGTTCTTTGGCCCTATGATAGGATGATATTTATTTGAGTAGATATTTTGTAGCTTTTCCCAAATTTGTTTGGTTGATGAACATTTTCCCACTTTATTTTTTACTGAATCAGGTAATCCTTCCAAGATGAAATCCATTTCTATTTTTTTGTTTCTTTTCAATTCCTTCTTGGATGCATTGTTTGGTTTATTAGTAGTGGTGTATCTTGTAACAAATGATTGCCAAACATCTTACCCATGTGCCTATAAAAATGTTTCCATCCTGATACTCCACATCTCATAGCTCTGACCATTCTGACCATTGAACTTTGGTATTCCATCTCTATACATATTGTTTATCTGCATGATATATCTTCTAGTGGTTAAATTGTTTCCTAAAGGAACCTACTTTGATACCAATTGTTGGAATACTGAGAGGAGAGGTGGATCAATATGAGAAATTTTACCTCTTTTAACCAAAATATATAAAATTAAACTTAATCAACAATATATAATCAATGTATCATCTATGATTGCATTCAATATATCATGAGCACATAAACATAAGAAACATCACATCAAATACACAATACACCAAAATTTACGTGGAAACCCAAACGGGAGAAAACCATAGAATGATTTCTTATATATTGTCAAGAATACATTCATTGGAAGCACCAACTTCCCAATTCTCCAGCTACAACTGGAAGGCGACTATGAACCCCTATTTACAGGCTCCAACCTGAAGGAAGCTACAAATCCTTGAATTCTCTAGCTCCAACCAAAAGGAGACTAAAACCCCCTGATTCTTAGGCTCCAACCTGAAGGAAGCTCCAAATCCCTCTGTTCTCTGTCACCAAATGAAAGGAGGATAAAACCCACATTCTTTTCCTTGTCCTTCCACTCTGAAATATAAATGTAGACCAATTGTCACTACCACAATCACTTCCACTGTCATTGCCAATGTCACATCAAATTGTAACCTGTCAACTTGTCATTGTATCCAACTTGTCACTGTGTCTAATATGTCACTGTCACTGATATACCATCATCAACCAAATCCACTCTCATGTATACAACAACCATCACCAAACCATTTACATCAAACCTGTACGATACCATGTACATCAACCTATTCCAACCATGCATATCAACCTGTACCATACCATGTAAATCAACTTGTATCAACCATGCATCAACCATGCACATCAAACTATATCGCACCATGTACATCAACCTGTACTGTACCATGTACATCAACACCTATTCCATACCATGTATCAACCATGTACCATATCATTTGCATCATAAGATTTCATCAATGAAGTGCCTCAAACATAACCAAGATAGCCACAATACTAAGATACCAATATAACTAAGATGTTCTACTAATCAATGTACCATACCATCACCAATGTGTACATCAACATGTACCAAGAACATGCCCCATACCATGCACCAAATATGTGCCTCAATAAGGTACCAACATGTACCTCTAACCATGCACCTTATCATCAACCATATACCTCAAACAATATGCCAATCATCCGTAGGCCATGTATCATAAGATATAACCAGCAATTACTATCAATGGTGTACCCCAACCAAGTACCAACATCACTAGAGGTGTATCTCATACATGTTCTACCATATATGCCAAGTGTCCAAGATGTTCCTCTAACAATGTATCATACCATCACCAATGCGTACCAAGCACAATCATTATCATGACATGCCTCAAGCATGTACCATAACAACATAAGAATAAGCCTTAAAACTAAAAAATAAGCATACCTATGATCCTATAGACACCCTCTTGTATCAAATAATAGATGAGTAGACCAACCTAGGCATCAAAAATCTTGTACAAGCATCACTCCTCAACCTTTCACAAGCCTTTTCATAGATCCATGACTTTCTCCTCTATTGCCCACGAATATTTGCACTTTCCTCCACTAAAGCTCATGTACATCCACATCCTGCTAACCTGTAACCCACACATACCTTGGAAACTAGGGTTACTCACATTTGTTGCAACTCCAAGACTTTCACCTTCGACCTTCCTTCACAACCTCATACTTGCTACCTTAGATTCGACCTCAGATTTTCCAATAACAAGATAAACCATATCACTTATTCACTTAAATATATTCAATAGAATGTGTGTGTGGATGTACTTATGAGAGAATCCTTGAGGTGTATTTATACTTTTTCTTAGTAACCTCTCTCCTTATTTTAGTGTTTTCTTGTTACAAACACTTTACTCTTTGACCAAGACTTGTAAATGTTTAGGGGCTCCATAACCACTTCGGGGCATCCCACCTATCACTGGAAATGACATGACAAGGAATATCCATCTATGTGTGTGTTACCTTCATTTACATTGTCCTTCATGTCCTTAACTCTCAAACAACTTCTAGCTTCATGACCACACCTATGGGTTTCTTGTAGACTTCTTCAAAGTGTCTTCCCGTGAGGGCCATGCTTATAGATATTCCATAAGGGGTCCACTTTGGAGACTTTTTCAAAGTTTCTTAAGCTTCCTAGTCTCTCCTTAAAAGCTATCTGACTCATATATTCCTCTTTGATACCTAACATGAGACACTTTTGGGTTTCACCTTGACTCTTTAGATGCATAAAAATTCCTGAATGAATGAGTAGGTGAGGACTGGTGTATTCAATCTCTATTATCACTTCTTGAGTGGTTGGATCCTTTTTAGTTATCTCTCCTTGTATGGGGTTTTCCTTCCTACTCATGTCTTGAGCCTAATCCGTTCTTTATTTGTCTTTGCAGTTGGTTCAAGATTTGAAACAACTAAGTATTTATTTGATTTTTCTACTAATGTGCTCATATGATTCTTTCATTTTCAACTCAATAACTCTATAATTCCACTCTCAAACTCCTCATAGTCTCTACCAATTATGCTAGTTCCACCCTGCTCCTATGTCCATTAGATTATGTCTCCTCATTACCTACACCAATATTTTAGCCTTTGGATTCCCTCTCATAAATATAGGTTCTTTGTGTATCCTCCATGTCTCTTATATGAAATTATGAGGTTGATTTGATATGCTTATACCCCTAATTCTGTAAAATGTGCAAGAAACCATTTTGTTAGAATTATGCTTATTATAATTTTTTTCCAATTAATGTTATAGGTCACTTTTCTTTTCAATTCATGAAAAATCCTATCACACTTATCCATATTCTAATATTTCAACATTATTATTCTCTAAATAATATTTCCAATTACCATTACTATGCCTTGATCTGATATCTGAACTGAAACTTATGGCTTCATGAAAAAACTCACTTTCACCCAATTTGTGCACTTTTTCTGTTGGTGCAATTTTGACTAGGAGGCCAACTTCTGCCAACTGTAGAAAAAAATATGTCATGAACCAAATAATTTTTTTTATCAAGAATTGATAATATTCATTATGGTGAAAACAAAACATATTTCATAATATCAATCTATTTTTCCAATAAGATTCTACATCAATATGGAATTAACAACTTTGTCCTTTTTACAATTTCTCCAGAATTGGAATTTTTAGCAAAACTGGCCATCTCCCAAACTAAGCACTTATAGAAACAATTTACTAGAAAAACATTGTCTGGATTCATGAGTAGGTAAATTTTTGAATACATAAAATTTTCTAGTTTTGTGATATGGGGTCCCTTTTCCTCTTCTCAAAATCCCAAAAATCTCAAAAAGGTTGCCCAAAATAGTCACGATTATATCTCGTTTCAACAACCTCATTCCAAACCCCTTGGAATATAGCCAAATGCTCGAGTGGTTATTTTCATGTATGTTTTCCTAACACCTTGTAAATTTTTCATCATAATAGAGGCTCTGTCAAATAGTACCACTATGATATTCAAAAACCATTAATTTGCAAATTCTAGAGATTCAATGAAAAATTGAGCAATGGCCTTCACTAACACTTCTATAGCTCTCCTCACTGCAGACATACCTAGAAAATTTCATCTCAATATGGTTTATTACGATCCTATGTCACCTAAGGTCCATATGGTACCCTAGGGGGATGTCATGTCACCCCTCTAGCCACCATGGCCCTACCTCATCATCCTCCATCATCCTCCTTCCTTCTTTCCTCCTCACCTTACCATTTTTCCTTTTAGCTTTGTTCTTAAAAGAATTATTTAATAAATTCAAGACTCCACCCATACCTATTGACACATGGAATACCTCTATTGGATATGGTGATGGGAGGATATTATCCCACTCCTTTACCTTCGGGGCACATCCTGATCTATCCTAGATCAGATGATAGAGATTGATGGCAGATCAATGTCATAGATGTATATAAAGAGTTTTAGTGGATGGGAGGTTAACGATAGTAAATATATTGATACCACCATACCACTCTCTGCCTATGTGTCAACTTCCCATTGGTTTCGAGGTCTTTTGCAACATTTTAGAATCACTCTCCAAAAGGCCCAATACCACTTATGGTATTGGGTCCACCACCATGGATTTCCGCCTCGCCATTGTGGTCCACCACCATAGACGCCATAGTGTACCTACCACCATGAATCTATCACTGTGGAACCACCAACATGGAATTCCACTTCACCACTGGTGCATCACTCGACACGTGGCCTCCATATTATCAAGTACAATTTTTTTTCATTTTTTTTCCCAATTTTCCAGGAATTTATAATTTCATAATTTCAAGAAACTGTCCATAGATGCCTAGGCACCTATGAATCGAACCCTATTAAATAATTATAGTTTGGCCCATTTTTTTTCCAATATGGCTCAAGAGTTGCAACCTAGCACTCTAATACTAACCTATAACATATCGATTGCTCGGGTACCTCAGAAATTCGCCTCCTTGGGTGGATTTGAACTTCTGATAGTATTTTTAATTAAACAAAAAAAAATACAACATAACCAAAACTAATGCATTCAGGAAAGGAACCATGGAAAATAAACAGAATGCATAATTCCCATGTAATATATACATTACAAAGTAAGGACACAACCAATTTTTATATAAATACAGAGAAATGCATAACAAAGAACTTATCTTTAGAAACAATTGACCAACTGGCTACAAACATTGGACATTCCACCCAACCTTATGCTCCATTTCACATTCACTCTCTACAATAGGCCACCCCCAAGTTGAGGCTATGAATCCACAAGAACGGGTGCTTAGGTTGACTCTAACCTTTACACACTAGTCAATTATCAAGCTCTCTCTCAACCACACAACAAATCCTAGATTTGTGACTCTCTTTCCCCCTCAGTATACACAACCAAAAGAAATGAATCCCCTTCTTTCCAATGTACTCCTTCAGGTTATTCCACTTCTTCGCATGGATCTAATGCGACTAGTTAGGGAATATCAATGCTAGAAACTCCAAGGATTCATAGCCGTGGATAGTTTTACCAAATTTCCATCATTCTCATGCGCATAAGAATTAATTTCTTATTGGAACAACCAATAGATACCTATAACCAACTAGAAAGATTCTCTACATCTAGCATTTCGTCTCCATCCCACAAAACCAAGAACCAGGATGAGCAAGAATGAGTGAGGAATAAATGAAGAATGAGAGGAACCCTACCAATAACCAAAATCATGGTTTATATAATTACATGGAATAATGCACCACATGGCCTCCCCAAGAAGCTCACATAACCACTTTTCCCAACTAATTCCAAGATGGGTGAATAAAATATAATAAAATTGGCTTAGCCCCTTTAGCCACCTCTCTCGTGAAATCATATCCCCCTATAACTTTTGTCCTTGTTCATATTGCAACCAATGATGCATTTTATTATTAATATTCAAAGTATTACATTGCCAATTTTTCCGACCTTTCATCAAATAAAAAAAATACATTATTAATATGGGGACTCAAAATTGCGGTATTACGTATATGTTAAATGTTTTTTCGACAACACATTTACCATGCTATTCAATATTCTAATTGATTTATGTGTGTGAGCAATTCTAAAGTCTTGTAGTGCCTAAACTAATTATTTAGAGAACCTTTAGTGTTGTGTTATTATAATTTGGGATAATAATGCCAAGGGATGGTAGTGCTCTATATTAATATTTGTAATGATTTATACTATGTTGAGCACCAAATTTTATTTGTAGAATTAATAAATCACATCATTGTTATTTTATGAACACTTTGATCTTAGATTAATATATTTTTCTAATAATTTTTTTATCTGAGCTAGGCATAGGCATCATGAACAAATTTATCGATTTTGTGGCCTTGGAGGCACATGATAGGGATTCATCGGTACATATTTGTATTCTAGTTGAAAAGTCACTATGTGGAGTAGAAGTGAATTATGTTTGGCGATATGTTTTCGGTATATTTGATTTAATGATTCATAAATTTCTTTCAGCTCAAATTCAATGTGTGTTGTAATTGGTTCATTGTGTTGGAGTTAAAGTTCCATGTAATCATACAACATTTTATAGGTAAAACTATAAATATCCTTGAAACAAAGTGTACATAGAAGTTGAATGCATTAGACCATTTTTTTAATATGGAACATATGGTTATGGACCCACCACTCTCCCATTATGCCACTCTATATTTTTTTTGGTACATCGGATTTCAATAATCTTAGAGTTATTGATATATTCCATCACCCTACATATGGTGAATTTTTTATGTGATAAAGAATTAGAGGATAAAAGAAAATAAATATAATATAAAGAGGTGGTTAACCCTAACCTTGAAAATAAAAAGTATCTCTCTATTTTGACTAGTGTAAAGAAGAGAATAAATATTGTTGAAATAAGAACTATCTCTCTTGAGTTGTATAGTGAAAGTGGGTGTTGGGAAATCTCCAAAACACCATGGGAAGAAAGAATATATCACCTTTGTGACACCAAGATGGTTGAATATGAAAATTTGTTTCTCCTAGAATGCCCCATGTATACCCAAACTATATCCCAATTTCAAAATATTTGCAACAATACTGACCTTCCTAACCTTCTAAGTCATCAAAACTTTAGTGGTATTGGAATGCCTCTCTTAACTATTTTCAAGCATAGAAATAACATTTTAAATAAATGCGAGTAATTTTTTACTTTTATTAAGTTCTAATAGACCAATTTTGGTCTCAGTGGACATTAACCATCATCATCACCATCATGATATTATCAGCATGCATGAAAAATATTCTTTATTATTTTGATCAATTTGTGTTTGTATTATGACGAAAATAAATTACACTAGAAAATCAAATAGTGTTGGAAATTGTGTAGTCATTGACGTCAAAGGTAGAAAGGACTGTGACAATCATGGATGTTTGTAGGATTAAACCACAATCCAAGACCTAATTGTGAGAAGGAAATACGACACTAGCTAATTGCAAAAGAGAGAGAGGAGAGAGAAAAATAGAATCAATCTTCACACATAAGAGACTAAGAAACCAACTCCAATCCTAATGTATTAATCCTTCATAATGAGTACAATATATAGAACTCTCCACATCAGGATTAATGCACACTAGGTTGGTATTTCCATGTGAATGCTCAAGTAAAAAAGTAACTTCTCCCCAGAGCAACAATTAACTAAAGTCAAAAGTTGATAATAATAAGAAAATGTCAAAAATATAGGTGCAAACTTATTGATAACTCTACATGAAGTCAACATGCATTCCATAATAGAAAAATCTCCTAGAATAATACTAGAGTCCAAGAACACAACTAAAGTTCTAACTGAGTGAGAATTTGCTAATTATGGAAAGTCACTAAATAAGTGAAGTGATTTAACTCCAAGTATTATATGGGTAATGCTAAACTTCCATAGGAGACTAATATTCTTACTAAAGTGCACTCTATAGCCATGAAATAGGAAATATGTTAGGGACCTAACCCCCCTAACCCTTCATTGTTGATACTGAGAGGGGGGTGAATCAGTATCAAGTACAATTTAAAACCTTTTTCAACCTATACTTAAATCATTCAACTATATCCAATGGGAAATGAACAATAGTATAAGAGTTACACCAATACACCATGCACAATATATGAGAAATAATCAATAGTTATTGTTCAAGGGAAGTAATGACTTCCAAAGGTAGATACAGATTCCAAATGTAAAGGGAGGGATAAAACTCCAAGAGGAATATACAATACTCCAATATCAAGAGAGGATTTAACTCTCCATCCTTGCCCCTTCCTTCCACCCAAAAACAAGTTATAGAGAGAATGGTAGACTTTGTTCAATTCTGGTTTATTCAGGAGACCGAACTTGCACAAAATGCCCTACGATCAATATTTAACATCCGATTCTAAAACTCCCATAAAATAAACTAAAGTCTGTACTCTTTCCAATTCAATTTGTCCCACTTCATTTGGATTCTCTATTTAGAAGTTATGACTGTTTTACTCGGAATACCTGTTTATTGACTAGCTTCAGGAATGGTCAAAAACCCTATCTTCCACAGAGTGTATCTCCATAATTATAGTGAATAAAGAGCTAAAATTTTTACCACAGACACCTTGATATGTCTTCTCAATACCATAGAAATTTCACCATCTAAATCGTTCTAGAAAAAAAGTTATAGAAAAAATGGTAACATGACCTGAAAATAACATACCTTAGAACACATCACCAAAACACTTCATCCTCCCTTGAAATACGGCCTTTTTTACTTCTGATTTCCTCTTAAATTCGAATTGTGTATCAAATGAATGTATAATGATATTTATTTATATCATTTATGTCACTTCCTTTTAACATTAGGGCTGACCTGACAATTTCTTATTTTGTAATTCTTTTCTTTAATTATCTTTAGGGCCTACATGTACTTCCTTCTTCAATTCACTTTGTCATCTTCAAAAATTCATTTCTCCTAAACCATGAGGATCCACGTGACGTGAAAAATACCACCGGACAGAACATGATGTATACTATCCATCCATGGGTCTTGTATCTACATGTGCATTTTCCTTCATGTCCAAATACCTTCATCAATCTTGCGGTCCAAAACCCATGACTAGGGTTGACATCAATGACAACAACCAATATTTCAACAATCCCCCCCTTTGTCATTGATGACAACACTTATGCTCCCCCTATCACCATGATCCCAATTTCTCTCCCCCTTTGACATCAATGGCAAAGGTTAGGGCTTCTCCCCCTAATTTTAATGGCAAAAGGTAACTCTCTTCTTTGGGGCTGCTCCCCCTGAACATGTGGCACTCAATAATACTTCATCCTTATTTTTGGTCTTTGGGACATTTTCTTCCTTGGAATCCTTTTGTGTGGCTTGTATCTTCTCTCTCTTCTTCGTGTCTAGGATGTATATGTTGTTCGGTCTTCTTGTTGCAGTTGCAACCAATCTTCCTGAGTTATTTTCTCTGATTTTACATTTTCGGGATTCAAACGTAAGAGTGTATCCTTGATCACACATTTTACTAACACTGAGGAGATTATGCTTCAGATCTTCAACCAATAGGACTTTTCTTGCTTTTACATTTTCACTTCCAAGCTTTACAATTCCTTTTCCAAGTATTTTAGTAGATGAATCATCTCCAAATGTGACATTTCCACCCTTTTTCTTCAAGATGACAAATTTGCTTTGATCTCCGGTCATATGAGATGATCACCCACTGTCTATGAACCATTCATCTTCTTCTTTGCATTTTTTGGCGACCAATGTTATTTGACAGTTTTCATTGTGTGTAATTTCTTTCCTTTTTCATGTTGTAGTTGGTATAGAGACATTTGGCATATGATTGTCTTCCTTCATCTCTCTGCAATCTCGTGCTTTATGACCAAGATTATTGCACTTGTAACATACAAAATTTTGATCAATTAATGGGTCAAATGGATTATAATTTATGTTGATAGGTCTATGAACATTTCCATATCTACTATTTTCACCATTCATGTAGCTTGCATAGTTATTCCTTTCATTGATTCTACAATTGATTGCCTTGTGTCCAAAATTTCCACAAGTATAATAATGTCCAAGAAAGAAATTTTGATACCTAGGAGTAAGTGATCTT
>JASDQU010349251.1:0-12302 GCA_032191745.1 Picea mariana
TATTTTCTTTTATTATAGACAAGTGCGAAGGTGATGGAGACGGCGAAGAGCAAGGAAAGAATGGAAAGCTCTGAAAAGCGGTCGGATGAGATTCAAAAAAGAGTTACGGGGATAGTCAGGACAACTAAGTGTTGTATGATCAAATTTCATGTTTCGGTATTTTCGAGTTCAAAATGTGTAAAATGGAAGAGATCACGATGGGGTAGTTCAGCGGCTGGTTTGTATATTTGTAGAATTTCGATAAAGTGGCTAAGTATGGAATAGGGAAATTGCTAATTGCATGTGTAGAAATGAGATCTTATATATAATTTCCAACTGCTAATTGCAAAGGGGCACGGGCACAGGAAACAAAGACAACGAACTGAATATTTCTTCAACCTGACAAACCAACGATCCGCCAAAAAAATTTGAACAAATGAAAAAGTATGGAAAGCGGACAGATGGGTTTCAAAATGGGGTGACAATAGTTCCACTAAATATGTGAGGACCCGACAGTTAAATTGTATTTCTCAAAAGTTTTCAGTGCAAACATGTGCATCACGGAGGAGGGCATGATACGTGGACCGTAATGCAGAAGAGGGTATGATCTAAGAACGATTGTAACTTTGTATATCGCAGAAGTAACGGTATTGTTCATAGGACATGGAACAACAAAAGTCCAATGTAGAGATTTCCTAGCGGGAATTCACGGTTGGTTAAGTTTCTGGATATGGAATGGGGAAGCGTTCGGTCAGTGTCACAATAAAAGAGCATGAGTGCAACTGTGAACCCGCAAAACTGCCCACGTGCTGAGCAATTTTGACCTGACAAGTGCCCAGGACTATCTGTTAATTTGTATATCGCGAAACTCTGGGTGCCAGTTGTGGGACAGGGAACAATAGAGGGTCAATTTAAAGAAAGGGGAAGTGGTCATTGGAAACGTGTGAATCTGTGAAGCTGCAGAGCATGGCATTTTCGGGAGAAAAACGATTAAGCAACCAGAAACAAAAACTAGAGGAAATAAAAGAGTGGGAAATTAGAAAGGCGGGAGGCAGTTTTCGTAAGCGCAAATTGGTTTCAAAGAAGCCCCATTGTTGCAAAACCATGATGTTCTACTAATTGTCAACAAATGCATTGTTGAAGATTAGATTTTATTGCAACATGTGCATGTAACTATGTTCTTGATACATTCTTCCATGACTGCAAAATATTAACTTAACTGCTAAACTTCATTTTCTACTAGTTGTCAGTAAATGCTTTGTTGAAGATTAGATTTTATTGGAACATGTGAGTGTAACTGCGTTCTTGATACACTCTTCCATGAGTGCAACATATTAACTCAAGTATTAAACTTCTTGCATTATGGTTTGTTAGCATTAAAACTTAATGATTACATGTCTAGAAACAAGAATAACGATTTTGCTACAACATTGTACATTGGTACTACTATGTTCTATCTGCATTATGAATAGAATTGAACGTTGTTTTGGAACTATGTAATCCATTTTTTGTTTGCATAAAAAGATGGTGGATTCACACAGTACATTGGCACATAATTGTTAGATGTTCTATCTTATAAAATATAAGCTAAGTAAACACAATATCGAAGAAGTATGAGAGCACCGGACCATGCCAATTAGAACATGCATTAAACCCATAAAAGAGGCATCAACGAAGAGTCGAAGGCAAATATTTTTTAATAGCAAATGCATTTAAAAAAATAAGAAAAACAATGAGTATTGTACATCTATCCTTAGAAATTGGACCCAGTTCTTCGGGCCAAAACATTGAAGGTATCTGCGACAAACACATGCACGGGATCCGTAGTATGAAAGATCTTTTTAGTTTTCTCCTCCATGAATCATCCTGTGCTAAAATTGATATTTTTCACAAGCTTCCCTCGAGGAAGAAGACAAAAATGGTTGCAGGGAAAGTGGAATAGCCCTTAGCTGAAACCACCTCTGCATAGTCCAAAAACATTCATTAGCACATCTTGCACGTGCAATTCCAGAGGCCCAAATTAGTCCATTCTGGGAAGAAGGAGATGACTAGTAGTAAATTCCCTTTCAGCAGCGAGATTTTTGGACCTCATTCCCGAAGATGTTAAGCAATAATTTTTTGGCTTGAAATATATCTCTGGGAGAATCAACATATCATTGTTTTGCAGTGAAACTCTTTCACCCAGAACAAACTAATTTGGAACTCTGGAATTCCTACTTTTGCACTGCAATGTGGCTATTGTGTTCACCATCGATTTTTGTTATGAAACTCCTTTTGGTCTTATCATCACAACCATCATCGAGCTAGGAAGTTCTGTTCGTTATGGTTGATTTCAATTTGGGCACAAGTGTGGGAACATTCTCTACATTGACATCATCCATTGTCGTATCATCGTCCATCAGATCATCTTCTTCTGGCTCGGAATTCATGACATCAACTTCTGTAACAGGCATGAATGCAAGTGGGAAGGTTATCTGAGTAGCCAGGGTTGCCATGGAATTTTTTGTCTTGAAATATATCTCTCGGTGTACCAAGGGACCATCTCCTAGTTTGCTCCTGGGCAGAGAGAGATAAATAGTAAAAATATGCCTTGGAATAGTGGAACCTCTACCCATTATGCCCCAATGTGTTTGTTGTGTGTGGAGAGAACTGCTGCGATAAGTTATTAAGAATTTTCGTTTGCTCGAGACGATGTTTGAAATGAAAATCAGGGAGGGATAATATAAACCTCTGCAAATTATGGTTTAATGCGTATCAATGGAATATCTCCTCGAGCCTTTTGCTGATCAATGATAGTTTCTAGGGTTCATGCAGAATGAGTTATCACCATCACAACTCACTAATTGCACACTTAGAAAAAAGTGTGAAGGTGGCGGTGACGACGAAAAGAGATTAAGAATTAGAAATTTCTTAGAATCACCAACCCATACACGCACAAAAAAAATGATTGCATCGCCTTTCAAATGAATACTTGGAAAGGATAACATAATTGTGTGCAAATATTATTTTAATTCATAGTAATGACAAATCTTATCTGGATTTCTAGAAATTAATGACAATCTTAACGGTTCATGCAGGATGGCTACTAGCATTAAAGCTTAATTATTGCATATCTAGAAACAAGTACAAAGGCAACGGTGATAGAGAAACTGATTCCAAGAAATACCAAAGTATGGAAAGCGGTCGGGCGGGTTACAAAAGAAAAAAGGCAGAAGATATACCCAGGAGACATGAAGGGCCGATGGTCATATTGCATCTCAATGACAGATATCAGCTGTCAATTTGTATGTCGCAGAATTTGTAAATTGACAAGAGGACCTGTGGGATGGATGGCTCAACATTTCACTTTCATTGTTCCGTGTCCTCCAAATAGCACTCAGAGTTCCGCAATATACAGATTGACAAATGGAATCGAGGGCTGGCAGGTCGAAAATTGCCATTGTCTAGGGATGGCAATCACTATCAACTATCTAACATATCTAAAAACATTATTTTCAATACTAAATTATTAATATTACATATTGATCTTGCAGAGTTTTATTAGACGAGAAAATTTGTGCAAGTAGACATGTACTTTTATAAAGTCTGGACATGAGATTTTATAGAGCATATGCAGATCCCTCATTCCATACATAGGCACTTTTTCGATTGTGGGTTCTAAAAATTGGGCCTCTATTGTTCCGTGTTCTACAAATAGCACCCACACTTCCGCGATATACAAATAGACAGACGAAATTGCGGGTTGGTTGGTTTAACGTTGCCCTTTTATTGTCCTGTAGCGATTTCGTATTAATTCCATATTTAGCCAGTTTTTTGGATCAGGGGCTCTCGGGATGGAGGGCAAAAAATTGGGCCTCTATTGTTCTGCACTCTACAAATAGCACCCAAAATTCAGCAATATACAAATTCAGAAGCCGACCTGTGGTAAATTATTAGTGTTAAATATTGATATTGTAGAATTTAATTAGACGAGAAAGTTTGTATAATTTGGTTGGCCGAGTGATATAAAAGTATTCCGACAAATGAGAAATACATAGTAAACATGTACTTTTATAAAGTATGGATATGAAATTTTATAGAACATATGCGAATCCCTCATTCCATACTTGGGCAGTTTTTTGGATCGTGGGTTTGCGGCATAGCGGGCTGAAAATTGAGTATCTATTGTTTCATGTCCTACAAATAGCACCTACACTTCCGCGATATACAAATTGACAAGCGGACTTGCGGAGATGACTCTCTATATAAAGTATGGACATGATATTTTATAGATCATATGTGGATCCCTCATTCCATACTTAGGCACTTTTTGGATCGTGGGTTCGCAGCTTGGCGGGCTGAAAATAGAGTCTCTATTGTTCCATGTCCTACAAATACCACCCAGACTTCCGCGATATACAAATTGACAAGAGGACCTACGGGTTGCTTTGCTGAACATTGTATTTTTATTGTTCTAGAACATATGCAGATCCCTCATTCCATACTTGGGCACTTTTTGGATCACGGGTTCGTAGCCTAGCGGGCTGAAAATTGAGTATCTATTGTTTTGTGTCCTACAAATAGCACCTAGACTTCTGCAATATACAAATTGACAGGTGGACTTGTGGAGATGAGTCTATATATAGTATGGACATGATATTTTACAGAGCATATGCAGATCCCTCATTCCATACTTAAGGAACTTTTTGTATCGCGGGTTCCCGGCCTGGCGAGCTGAAAATAGAGTCTCTATTGTTCCATGTCCTACAAATACCACCCAGACTTCCGCGATATACAAATTGATAGGAGGACTTGTGGGCTGCTTCGCTGAACATTGCATTTTTATTGTTTCATAACGATCCCGTATTAATTCCATATTTAGCCACCTTTTTTTATCACGGGCTCTCAGGCTGGTTGGCTGAACATTGCACTTTCATTGTTCTGTGTCCTCCAAATAACACTCAGACTTCCATGATATGCACATTCACAGATGGAATCGAGGGTTGGCGGGTTCAAATTTTCCATCGTTTAGGGATGGCAATACCTATCAACTATCCAACATATAAAAAAACATTATTTTCAATACTAAATTATTAATATTACATATTGATATTGCAGAATTTAAGAAGAGGACAAAGTTTTTCCATTTTGGTGGACCGAATGATATAAATTTTTTTCGACAAACGAGCAATACATAGTAAACATGTACTTTTATAAAGTATGAACATGAGATTTTATAGAGCATATGCACATTCCTTATTCCATACTTAGGCACTCTTTGGATTGTAGGTTCACGGCCTGGTGGGCTGAAAATTGAGGTTTTATTGTTCCGTGCCCTACAAATAGTACCATACTTCCGCGATATACAAATTGATAGGTAGACTCAGGTTGGTTGGCTGAACATTGTACTTTTATTGTCCCGTAGTGATCTCGTATGAATTCCATATTTAGCCATTTTTTTTTATCCGGGGCTCTGGGGCTGGTGGGTTCAAAATTGGGCCTCTATTGTTTCGCGCTGTACAAATACCACTCACAATTCTACAATATACAAATTGACAAGTGGCCCTATGAGCTGGTTGACTCAACATTGTCGTTTCATTGTTTCGTGTCTTCCAAATAGCACTCGGAGTTACGCGATATATAGATTGACAGATGGACTTGAGGGCTGGCGGGTTCAAGTTTTCCATTGTTTACAGATGCTAATCCCTATCAACTATCTAACATATCTAAAAACATTATTGTCAATACTAAATTATTAATATTAAATTTTGATATTGCAGAATTTCATTAGACGAGAAAGTTTGTACAATTTGGACGGGCGACTAATATAAAAGTTTTATGACAAATGACCAATACATAGAAAACATGTACTTTTAGAAAGTATGGACGATATTTTATAGAGCATATGCAGATCCCTCGTTCCATACTTGGGCACTTTTTGGATCGCAGGTTCTCGGCGTGGCAAGCTGAAATTTGAGCCTCTTTTGTTCCGTGTTCTGCAAATAAAACCCAGACTTCCACAATATACAAATTGACAGGAAGACTTGCGGACTCCACGTCTAGCGGGTTCAAGATTGCAATTGTTTAGAGATTCTAACATATCTAAAAACATTATTTTCAATACAAAATTATTAATATTAAATTTTGATATTGCAAAATTTAATTAGACGAGAAAGTTTGTACAATCTAGTCATGCGACTGATATAAAAGTTTTCCGACAAACAACGAATACATAGTAAACATGTACTTTTAGAAAATATGGATGAGATTTTATAGAGCATATGCGGATCCCTCGTTCTATACTTGGGGCACTTTTTGGATGTGGGTTCGCAGCCTAGCAGGCTGAAATTTGAGCTTCTTTTGTTCCGTGTTGTACAAATATCACCCAGACTTTCGCGATATACAAATTGATAGACGGACTTGCGGACTCCACGTCTGGCGGGTTCAAGATTGCAATTGTTTAGGGATGCTCATCCTATCTAACTTTATCTAAAAACATTATTTTCAAATACTAAATTATTAATATTAACTATTGATATTGTATAAGTGAATTACATTAAATTATTAATGGATGTTAAATCGCTTATTTTTTAAAAAATGAAGGAAACAAAAGAAAGTTTTTTTAAAATTCTATCACCGCAAGCATAACAAGGGCCAATTTGAATTTTAAGGCCCTCTTGTTCATATGATAGCACAATTTCACTCCGCACAGTATATATTCGTTCATTTCAAATTATTCTAGGATATTAATTTTGCCAAGTTCATCGAATAAGCAAAAATGTCAAAACAATGACCAATTTGAATTTTAAGAGCCTCTTGTTCCTATGATAGGACAGTTGCACTTCACACATTATATATTCATTGATTTCAAATTATTTCAGAACAATAATTTGACCAAGTTCATCGATCAAGGAAATCTGCTAAAGCAAGCCACATAGTACATTTCTGTCACAACGCCATAAAAATTATCAGGCGGATCTGCGGGTCAACTAGCTAAAAAAATTCAATTATATTGTTCTGTGTCCTCCAAAGAACAGTTGGAATTCCACGATATACAAATTGATAGACAAAACAGATAACCAAGAACCAACCATACTTTAAACATGCCGCAAGCAAGTTCCCAGAAGGTTAAATAAAGTAGAACCCATGGACCTTTGCACCAAACAATTTGATATACAAATAAAAGACGTCGCTGCATTAATTTTCTCTTGCATCTGGTATATGTTCCCAGTAGAAAATAACCGATAACATGTGATATAAGGGGATTATAGAGATATGGGCCAAGTCCAATGAACATTCATCTGTATGTTGAACAAATGTTACAGAGACACATGAAGTATTTTCGTTTCGTGCCAAATTTTGATATATATATATATATATATTCCCCTTCTTCATCCGATATGCAAAATTGCATTGTCCTCATTCAAGGTGAATTTGCTGTGTATCCGAGGCTTTCGTAGCATGTAGACATTGCTTGCCTATTTCTGTAGATACGTTTCATACGACAACTCTGCCAACCTAGGAGGCACATTTTGTAACAGAGGCTGCTTAACCGTACAATGCATGGTTGTGTTTCCCATGGTTCAGATACCAACATTCACGCCATGTCCATATATATATGGACATTTTTCACTGCATCACAGACAATCAATCGTATCATCACTTATCAAAGCGGAGGCAGAAGCAACAGAGTTGCATTTTGCACATAGAGGCTCAAAGGGGGTCGAATACACATTGGCTGCAACTAAAATACCTTCAACCTGGGAATGCGAGCAAAGGGATTAATACATTGAACAACATGATACACAATTTCACCCCCCCCTCCCCTTTAAAAAAAATAATAAAATTAAGCAGGCGCAAAAATTTATTGAAGGCTATTTCTATAAGAAAAGTGAGGATGATTTTGTGAGTGTATATGCACAACAGTTGTAGAGCTAGCTAGTTTTTTCAGATCCTCTACTATATCTACTCGCAACTCTGTTACAAAAGTTGCGTGGGTTGTCCGAAAGATCCTTTCTCTAGCATCCCTCTTCTTTGTTATATTTTTGAACAACATAAGTGGAATATTCCCTCTATGCAATTGTTGTTCCATTGACGAAAACAAATCTCGATACATATTGAAAAATTGTAGCTGCAACATGGAACAATGCAATACTTGTGTAATTTATCCGATATACATGCACATGCGAAAGTAAAAGACAAAACTGAATATGAAAAGCGGTACCATTGTCTTATCGCTGTCGGACTCTCCATACTTTATATGGAGAATGTGTTGCAAGCCAAATTTTCTTGCCAGTGTGACAACAGCCCCAATCGTTCTGATTGGGTAAATATCAATGCTCTGTGCAATCTGGCTATTAGTCGAGTCCGGGACGAAACGATATTCTGAACAAAAAATGAGATTTTTTTCCACAATACTTGTTTCGTTGAGCGAAATAATTCGATCGCAATCACCACGGTCATATACTATTTTGGGAAATATATTAAAATTTGTAATGGATATCCTATTCCGCGGAAATATCTTTTTTGCATGTTTCTCGACAAGTTGTGGAGGAACAGTCAGTGTCACTATCATCATGGCGTCCTTGTCTGTCATATCAGCATGCATAATGGATCTACTTTTGTTTGCCTTGTCTAAGTAGGTGCTATAGACAACCATTATGTCCTCGATGAACACTTGTCCAGTTTGGCGGCTGTTCAAACCCTCTATTGAAAGTACTTTGAATGTCACAACTCTAGACCTGACGACATTTTTTGAACAGGAAAACTAAAGTGAATGGTAGTGTGCTACAAGTACACACATAGTTTTGATGAACTAAGGAGCCAGAGTTTCGCAACCACACCTCTTAGTCTGCGGAACATGCAGCATGTTCGACGTCTCACTTGTACTTGTTGATACTTATTGCGAGCTGCAAACCATGTATTGCAGATGACATCAACATATCCACCATGCCATAGGTGAATATATAGCCCAACAAATTTGTTTAGTAAACATAGTCAGAGCAGAGCGTATGCATCATTACGTTTGGCCTTGTCGGTCTGCCGATGTCTAGGATGAGTGATTGCTCATGCCTGTGTCACTAGTCCAACTTTTTCTGATACAAGCATGTGTAGATGAACATCAGGACTAAACAAGCATATGCATTGTATATTATCCATTAGAAGGACCAAATAACCATAAAACTGTATGCATCTGAATTTTTTAATTGGAGAAATGTTTAACAGTAAATAGGGCATGAGAGCATGGCACCATGGCCAATCTATAAATCACGGACCCCCGAAATCCATGGGAGAAATCTTCTGCCTGCCAACCTGGCACCTGTAATCAAGAAAGTGGTTATCTATGGAAGAAGGTAGAAGCACGACCACATATGTGAATTTTTTAGTCTACCAACCGACGCACAGAGGAATTTTCGGAAAGCACACTAGGCAGATGAATTAGAAAATAAAAGGGATAATAGAAAATGGAAAAAGTAGAAATAGGGAGCATAGAAAGGCCCATTACTACAAAGTCATCGTTTTCAAGTCTAATATTATATGCCCACACTCGGTTTGTATATTTAATTTACCAGCACACTTGGTATACCTTTTGGAAGATTGCACCACAGAACCCTCTGTTATTGCACAGAAAAATTCATCTCCCTATCCAACCAACCTGTTTTTTCCATGGAAGCAACGCCGAAGATGCAATGGACACGAAGGCAAGTTAGTATAAAGACAGACATATAAAAGAAAGAGAAACAGGTCTATTTACCTGCCAAAGAGTCCTTCGTCCTGTCCAACCATTTTGTTTGTTTAAATGCAACAATGCAGCCCAAACACAATAGACATGAACCAACTTAGTATGCAGGAAGAAACACATGTAAGCAAGATAACTTACCATGTAGGAAGGCATGCAGCTAGTTTAACACATATAAAGACCATAAATTCAATGAACATCAATGGAAGCTGGTATTCACTGGAGAACAAGCAATATGTACACACAACAAAACTGATTTAACAAATAGTCTAGAAAGGCAGAAACATGAACCTCTCCGCTTATCTATCCATGGCTATAAACATATAGATTTTTTTTCCTTGGCCAAAATATATTACAAGGCAGAAAATATCATGCAATTGCATGGCCGCAGCTAAATGATTTCTGGTTTTTGGTGGCAATTTATCCAGATATGCCCTTTAACCATGTTCTTTATCCTCTACACAGACTGCTGTGCCCACGATACAATTTCTCAGTTTTCCATGGAAAACCACCTAGACATGCTTTCAAACATCAAAATATAATCTTGCAGAATCTTTGTTTCACATATCATATCTCAAGCACAACACAAATTATATCGTGCGCAGACCAGTCTATGTAGAGGAGAAAGAACAAGTAATGTCATATCCACACATCTGACCATACATGGTTCATAAATGTAGCTTGCATACATATGCTTTATTCCAACAAAAAAACAACGGATATTGTGACTTCACATGTAATCCTCCAACAATTTTGCATGCAACTATTTTCTTTCATGGCAGGACTGGAGCACCAGCAAAATCTCACAAAATAACAGATATCGGCCTTGACAGACATGGAAAATAACACAACTACATGTCGACTCGTGGGTGCAGGGACTGAACACCGTAAAGCGCCCCCAAAAAACAATAATAATCCAAAAAAAAGTAAAAAGAAAATCTCCAACCACCACTGCTACACCCCAACCCTGCAAGGCCGAATCAAACAAAAGAAAACAGCAAGGACCAAAGCAGCCAGAAAGCACAAACATGCAAAACTGCACCCCCAGGGCCCCAAAGCACAAACCCCAACCAAATAAACAGAACCAACAACCCACGAACCAACAAACCAATAAGAACCACCGAGCCAGTGAACAACATATGTATTTCCAACGATTACGAAATTGCAGCCCAAGCACAGAAGGAACCGAAAACATACAAGGAATATGCGACTACAAATAAGCAAACATTCTTACTTGAAAATTGCAAACACTGAACAACAAACAAGAAATACAAAATGAAACTATGGCATCGAAACTTACCCCGAAACGATGAAATGCAAAAGCGCAGGTCGAATCATGAGAAAAACAACAACAAACAACAACCGACAAACCAACGAAGAAGAACCATTCATCGATCCAGTAAATAATGTATATAGCTTCAATGATTACGAGGATGAAACATACAATGACACCAACCGACAAACCAACGAAGAATAAGCACTCACCGAACAAGCAAACAATGTATGTAGCTTCAATGGCATAACAAGGATGAAACATACAATGTTTGTCGAATTGGCGGTGGACAAACAAGACTGTGCAAATTCACTATAACTGTATAGAAAATTTCGAGGAAAAATGTACTCCGAGAAGCGTATTTACAAAAACATTTAAGACTGCCATGCTATCTAAGGACCTCGGGGTATGCAAACATTTAAGTTGTCAGAGGTGTTGGAGGATGTCGCGCCATGTAAACATTTACGTTGTCAGGCCTATTGAGACATCTCGGAATAAGTGTCAATACATTTCAACAAATATACATCTGCCAAATACGCCATAAACTTTGGAATTCTCAATCACTACAAAACTTGGATATCAAAACACTTCAGTATGCTTAGTACATATGAAAACGTACGGATATATTCGCATAGCAGAAAATGCTAATACAAACATTCCAACTAATGCTAGCATTAATCGACCTTCAAACAATATAGAGGAAAAATATATGATTAAAAAATACAGTCTATGAGAAAAAATTTGGATATGTTGCCATATAGTACATTGGGAATAGGGAAACCGGCAATAAGACCTCCAATCTCTTATCCAATAGATCAACACATATATGTTACTTTTTATTATATAAAAATATATGCTTTTAATTCCATAACTCTAACAATAAGTATTGTGCAAATATTTTGGGTCAAAGGACAAACTAATATGTAGTCAACGCATTATGATAGCTATAGTACCTCTATGCCTACCACATGGACTAATTTGTGAATGGTGGTATATATATCAGAGCAATATCTAATCTGTTACACACTATTGAATGCTATGTTATATGAAAGCAAT
Source organism: Picea mariana (assembly GCA_032191745.1). NCBI lineage: Eukaryota > Viridiplantae > Streptophyta > Pinopsida > Pinales > Pinaceae > Picea > Picea mariana. The sequence goes on from JASDQU010349251.1 coordinate 12,027, forward strand.
ATCCAGTATATTACACAGTATTGAATATTATGGTAGGTGGATTATAAGTGGTAGGGTCTGAAAGTAATTCAGATCCAACAACCTATAATCACAATACTAAGTAGCAAGCTATATATTTACCGTCATATATCTCAAATATATATCTCAACATATAAAGCAATGCTATGCTATCTTTTATCATACAAAACAGTACCAAATACTTACTTTTAAAACGACATCCAACGAGAGTCTCACCCTGGAATTTTTTGTCTGCCACCCGCGGATTCCAACTCTTTA
>JASDQU010349254.1:0-12267 GCA_032191745.1 Picea mariana
AAGAGATATAACCACTGAAGCAATTATTCTACATGTAAAAGACTTGCATATGAATGTAAAGACAATGAGATCCGTGTGGTTGCAAGTATGGAATGTAGATTGACAATGTTGTAGACTAAGGATTGAGTTAAGTGATTAAGTGTGATTAATTTTAGCCCTATCTAGGTGTCAACCCAAAACTCTCCTCCCCAAGTTACCAAGTGACTGTTGGATGCTCAAGAAGTGAGGCAACAAGGCCTACCCTAGCTTCACAGGTCAGCCCTAAGATCAGAGTACTCTCGGAAAGGACGTCGCGCACCGTGACACTGTTCCCAGCCTAGCACCTTCCGTTGCCTTCCTCCGACCCTGTTTTAAATGGCGAAGATGGTGAGTTATGGTGTCCTATGAAGTCTACTTAATTTATTTTAGACCTATGAGCTAAGTATTGCAATGTGTGTTTGAGTGCTTGTAGCTTGCTCAATAGTTGTCAAAGTACTAAAACTTAAAGATTGAATAATATGGAGGTTGAAGCTTTTAAACACTGAAATTGCAAATTAAGTCCTGAATGTATGAAACTATCGCATATAGAAGTTAAGAACTGAAAATGCGTGTGAAACCAAAACCGAAGATTAAGAAGACTGAGGCCTTTGAACAACAGATTGCAAGTTAAATTTTAGTTTCCGGAAAAGGCCTCGGGGAACCAAACCGGAATTAATGATTAAGTTCTTAGTTTGTTAGATTGCACATGTAAGATATAAGAACTGAAAGTAACTTGCGAACTTGAAAGGATGATTAATTAATCCCTTTAAGATTATCGGTTCTCGCATGCATGTATAAGAATTAAACACTGAAAGGTAAATGACTTGCATGCAAAATAAAAGATGAAAGCAAAGATCAACTATGCCTCCACGGGCTCTAATCTAGCGTTTAGGTGTGATATCTACTCTAGATTATTTCAGATTTTAGCATGCATGTAAGAAATCACATCTAAACTAGCTAAACTAATCAGAGAAAAACCCAAAGAAATCTAACTAAAACTTACAAAAAATAAGACTGAAAAGAAAAGAAAGCAAGCCTCTTGGGTACAGCTCCTTTGGGCTTGCGTACAATGTTTAGAATGAAGGAGAAATGAGAAGGAATTGTTACCACTCTTGGAAGGAGTATTGGAAAGGTGTGTTGTATTTGAATTTGGGCAGCATGCCCTCTTGTCCTGGTAAGAACTTGCAAAAATCAGCAACCTATTGCTTGCTGATTTGTGCTGCAACACACTCTAAAATGTTAAGAAATTTATGTCTTTCAACAGAAACTTCATACATACAAAAACCAGAAAATTATAACGATTTATTTGACCTATCTAAGCAAGTTACACACCAAAACCTGAACGTGAAAGAATGAGGAAGAAGGACAGAAAATGCTAATGAAGTTTGAGTGAAGATGAGGGTAGATTCGTCCTTGAACCTATCCCAACAACTCCATAGAGATGATCAGCAAAACTTAAATCAAAAGCGAGATGGAACAACAGATATTATCCTACATGCATAGATAATACAACATAGTTTCTATTATAAGCATGCACAAAATATATAGATGGGCAACTACATTATTGCCTCACCTAGCCTAGTAAACTAATTTACTTAAGCAACTATTGATCAAAACACAAAGATTCAAAATCATATCACCTCACAATAAGTGGCACATCCAGACTAAACTTGAATGCCACAGATCCTCCAAAGCTATTTCTTTTATTATCAAATAGGAAGAGGTTGTAGCAACAATGCTGCTACAAGCTCTTCAAGGGCAAAACCAGTGAAGCAATGTGAAAGTAATGAGAGAGAGAGATGGGATGGAGAGAATTTGGTAGCATAACAATACTGTGAGAGAAGGTAATGAATGAGGGAGTGAGAGGTCTCTTAAATAGCATGAGAAGCTAAGGAGACCCCTCTTGGATCTTCAACAAGTGTCAAACATCCAAAGGGAAAGACAACTCAAGAGAAAAAGCGTGAGGCTTTTAGGTTAAGGTGAAATTGGTATGAGGGAAGAGTCTCACGCTTTCCTTCAAGGCACATTCCAACTTAGTGTTTGATGTTTCCATGTCCAAATGAGATGTTTCCATCTCATTCCAAGAGTGAGAGTGTGAGTTACCAAGGGAAGGTGTGAGTTTAAAAGAGGAAAACGTGAATAAAAAAAAAGGAAAGCATGAGCTAAGGAGGAAAGGGTGAGCTAAGGTGAGGGAGTGTGGAGGGACGTGAGGAGCACGCGCTCAAGGGTGAGGTGGAGAGGAACGTATAAGTGGAGATAGGGAGATAGGGAGGCCCCACGCTTTAATTTAAGAGAGTTTCCAAAATTAAAAGGGAAGGGGGACGTACTTGCCAAGAAGGGCATAAGTTTTAAAAAGAAAAGCGTGAGGATGTGAGGGGAAAACGTGAGGTTTAGAGTTGGAGTGTGGAAGGAGTGTGCAGTCCACACTCTTGGATGATGTGGAGGTGAGAGGCGTATGAGAGGAAAGAGGAACCCACGTTCCATTAAAAGGTGAGTTTCTAAGTGTTACATGGGAGTGGGGATGTAAGTTTTTAAGAGGAAACGTAAGCTTTAGTGGGAAAATAAAATAAAAGAGTGGGTAAAGGGTTGTAAAGGTTAAGAAGGGTGTGGGTAGGTTAGGTGGGGTCTCTCTTTATTAAATGTCACATTAACTTCACCTCATTTGACTAACAATTACAAAATTGACATTTTCCCATGTCCTAGGTTTGGCAATTCAAATTGTTGTTTTCCGAAAAAACTCCTAAGTGGACAAAAACCCTAACAAAACTTGTCCGACTGAGTTGAAACTTGGTCCACAGGTGTAAGGGGTATCATTATCTTTCTTTTGAGTACAAATACTCCTATCAAAAATCCTGGGACCTAAGTTTTACATTAATTATCTAGAATTAATTAATTAATTAATTAATTAATTCCCAACCTTAAAAAAAACCTAGCTAGACTCGACGAAATTCTGCGAAATTTCGTGTGCTGTCTTACATGGTCATTTACAACATTCCTAAACACTAGCTATCTAAGAATGACTTCATTAAAATGCCTTTCACCACTTTGGAGGATTTATTGAAATTGGGAGTGAAAAACTCAAGGGAGATTAACCTGACTAGTCAAGCCACATTAACCTCCTGAGGATAAAAAACACTCAATGAAAGGAACTCTCCTAATGAAGAAATCCTAAGGCACCTGACCTAACCATGACCCATGCAGACCTATTACAATATTAACCCACGCAGGGGTGCGATAATCCCGCTTACAAAACTGTGTGCTGGAGCAAAAAATGCCCTGTAGAACCAAAAAGTCTTCGACATGTTTGTATTTGTTGATGCATATCTTCATGGTACATGGAGTTGACCCCCTAGTTGAATAGGCGGTCAACAGAGAGCATCAATGTGACAAATCGGGAGCCATTGATTATTACCAGTGTCAATCCTGCATATTCTATAGTGGTATTATTCCTTCCAGATTCTGCTACGACCCTTTTCCACTATGTGGATGGATCTTCTTATTTGGATCCACATGACAGGTGTCAATCTTTGGAGCATCATTTTGAGTTGGTTATTGGGTTCCAAAATCTTCCACAGGGAGTTCACATGAGCAATTGGACATGGGACCCGAGCTTACAATGGCGGTTGGACTACTTCAGCATGGTGGCTTTCCTTTTTACATGGGACCTTGGTTCTCCAATCTTCTTCAACATTATAGTCCACAATTATCCATGGGACCCTGGTATATGATTGTACATCAAGCGTGGAGGACAACGCTTTGATAAGGGGAATGGAATGTTAGGTAGCTAGAGAGGTAGTAGTGGGGGCCTAAAGGGCCCATAGTGATAATAGTGGAGGCCATTCAATGTAAGGTGGAGTAGGTCCACTATATTATTAAATAAGGCCCACTATGGTAGTTAGATATAATAAATGAGTAGTTAGATATAATAAATATAAGAGGACTTCTTAGAAGGTTCTACTTCTAGAAGATTCATCCTCTAGGATGTTCTTAGGTGATGGTAGCACTATATAAAGGGGTTCAAGCAATGTAATAGGACATGAAGAGAATTATTGTATTTAAGTGGTAGTTCAATAGGAGGATGCCCTCTCGAAGAGGCAAGTGAACAAGAGAGGATCCCTTCCATAATAGGATCCATTGTATGGTATTTCCCTACCTCAAGGGTTTGATAATAATAAAGTGTGGTTTCTTCTATATTGCTTTGTGGATCTATTGTGTATTCAGTATTTGTGGTGATTATATTTGTAGATCTATTCAGTCACTAAACAACCACAGAGCTTTGTTTTTTGCTGCACCAGGAAACCATGGCAGACCCCAAGGTAAAACAACAACCGGATGTGCTCTTTCGGTCCACTGTGCTCCTTGCCCAATCTGCATCGGCATATCCCTACAAACTCAAGTCTACACTCGAGGCATATCTCATGCCATATCCAACTGTGCCTCGTAGATATCTCAATACATGCCTCGCTGCTATCGAGTGAGTCTGTCTCGGCTAACTCATGAACTGACTAAGTACATTCACTACATAGCATATATTAGTCTGGTGTTAACCAGATACATCAATGATCCAATCAGCTGTCGATACAAATGTGGATCAATCTCGCCTGAATCGGTAGAAGCTTCATTCATTTTCTTCAAATCCATCACCATCGGTGTAGGCATGGATTTGCACTCTGTCACACCGAACTTCTTTAATATCTCCATTGTACATTTTCCTTGACTAAGGAAAATCTCATCAGTCCTTTGCCATATGTCTAGTCCCAAGTAGTAGTGCATCATACCCAGATCCTTCATCTCGAATTCAAAAGTCAATGCTTGCTTGCATTCAACAATATGTCTTTCTGAACCGATGAGGAATAACTCATCCACATACAAGACCAAGATTAGGCACTCGTTACCAACAATATGATAATATAGGTTTGGATCAACAACACTCTTGCTGAAGCCCAAACTCATCAAGAATCCATCCATTTTCTCATACCAAGCACGAGGTGCTTGCTTTAGTCCATACAGGGCTTTCTTCAACCTGCACACATGAGATTTCTCGTCGTGTATCACGAATCCTTCTCACTGCTCGATATAAACTTCTTCCTCAATCTCACCATTGAGAAAGGCTATCTTTACATCCATCTAATGTAGTTTCCAACCCAAGGATGCAACTAGTGCAATGTGTTAAGGTTTAAGCTATTATTAGGTTTCTTTTCAATTTACTAGATAACCATAGCATAGATAGGATCACTGAGAAATACTAAATCACAAGAGACACATCATTTATCCTAGGAAACCCTCATGGGGGAGAAAACCCAGCAAAAACTTCCTTAATATAGATAGCCAATACAATGCCAAGAGAATAAACCAAACAAGACAGAAAGTCCTCTCCCAAGTAGTGTGCCTCTCTCTCTCTCTTATTCTCCAACTGCAGCTCCAAACTTGCGCTCTGATCATCAAGTGAGTGAGTGAACAAATGAGGCATTGGCCTCTCTTATTTATACAATCTGGCAAGCGCTGAACTGGTGTGTCTTTTTACTGGCAAGGCCGACTTCTCATTCTGGGTGGTTATAACCACTTTAATATATTCTGAGTGGTTATAACCACTTTAATATATTATGGGGCCGACTTTTCATTTAGCCCATTACAATTAGGGTTTGACCAATCCGCAAAAGGGGATTTGGTCATTTACAATACCCGACATGATCAATCCATAAAAGGGGATTGATCTAATGAATAATACATCAATAATAATTAGAATACTCTTTGCAGTTACAATATTTCAACACTCCCCCTTAACAAGAAGGGTATTCTACAACAACATCAGGCGAGAAAGAGGGCAACATCATCAACAACATCTTGGAACATTGAATAGCATATATATAAATCATCGGAAGTTTTTCTCATCATCAATATCATCATTCTCAGCAGGGAGCTGGAATGGCATCATCATCCTCATCAACATGAGGCTAAGGTAACATCATCATCATCTTCAATGTGAGGCTAAAGTAACATCATCATCTTCGGCATGAAAGATGAAATAACATCATCATCATCATAATCATCTTCAGCAAGGAGCTGAAATGGCATCATCATCATCATCTTCAACAAGCAGCTGAAGTGGCATCATCATCATCATCTTCAACAAGAAGTTGAAGTGGCACCATCATCATCAACTTCAGCAAGAAGCTGAAGTGGCATCATCATCACCAATAACAACACAAGGTTGATACAACATCATAGCACAAAGGCTGGAGCATCATCACAACGTGAGGCTAGCATGTCATCAGCACGAGGATGGCATCACAGCAATTAAGCCGGCACATCATCACAACAATTAAGCTGGCATCACAACATTAGGCTGGTACATCATCACAGCAATTAAGCTGGCACATCATCACAACAATTAAGCTGGCACATCATCATTTTGTGGTACTCTGACAATCCCTAAGGAGCTGCCCAGGAATCATAAGATTCCCTAGAATATAAAATTCTAACGAAGCTACCACGTGGTACTCTGACAAACCGTCCTTACCGGACCTTCGAGATCTGCCCAGGAATCATAAGATTCCCTAGAATTATAAAAATCCTAACGAAGCTACCACTACTGATCAGAATACCATAGTATCATCAGCACTACTCCCCCTTTCGAGGAAGGTCCTTTCGGACTATACCAATCTTGTCTCGAAAGTGCTCAACTTTACACGAGATAGAGGCTTGGTCAACACATCAGCAACCTGTTCATCCGTGCTAACATACTTGAGCTTTATGGCTCCTCTCTGCACCATATCACGGATGTAATGTTATCAGATCTCTATGTGCTTCGACTCATTATGGAACACATCATCTCCATAAAACTCTAGTTACCACATAAGATCACAGTGGCTTCCATCTCCAAATCAAATAGATCTGTCAACAACATCTGAAGCCATACGGCTTCACAACTGGCGAAACATGCAACAATGTATTACGCTTCTACTGTGCTCGGAGCAATGTTGAATTGCTCCCTACTCTGTCATGAAATCATGGCTGACCTCAGACTGAAACAACATCATGAAGTGCTCTTTCTATCATAAACACTTCCAACTCAATCTGAATTAGTATAACCACTTAGTCTGAAGTCATGGTCTGCATCATAACTGAGACCACAATCTTATGTACCCTTAAGGTACCTCATCACATGTTTTGCAACAACTAGGTGAACATGTCTGGGTTCTACCAGAAACTGACTCAAGGTGTTCACAGCAAAACAGATATCTGGCCTGGTGTTTGTCAGATACATCAGCGATCCGGGCATCAATCAATTCTGACGAAGTATCGACCAGGAGCTTCAACTTTGTTTCCATGGGTGTATTCATGGACTTGCACTCCAACATATCAAATCTCTTTAGGATTTCAACTGCATACTTCCCTTGGTTAAGGAAGATCCTCTCTGGGCTCTGCCATACCTCAAGACCTAAGAAATAATGCATTTAGGTCTTCCATCAAACTCTGTGGCAAGCTTCTTTTGCAATCTGTGATGAGCTTTTCTTCATCTTATCAAGGATACATCATCTACATATATTAGTAACATCACTGGCTCATCATTCATAACCTTGAGATAAAGGTTAGAATCAGCTTTACTCTTGGTAAAGCCCAAGCTCTTCAGGAAACTGTCAATTCTGCCATATCAAGCTCTAGGAGCTTTCTTCAACATGTACAGAGCTTCCTTCAACTGGAAAACATGAGTCTTTCTATCTTCAGTCTTCAAATCAAAGTTTCTCCTTACATTGTACCAATCTAGTACACTTGCTCAGCTGCAACTCAAACTGCACAATCATGTGCTAGCTCTATGTGCTCTTTGCAAAGCAGTATCTGTCTCACTGCTTGAGAGTATGTCCTCGCCTCTTTTTGCAATTGTTCCTTCTGGAACTAGGACTCTGCACCTGCACCTGCTCTAAAGCTGAGAATGGTTGCTCCATTCTCACTGTAACTACTGAAATCTGGGAGTAACTCCTCTACTCCATCATGGCAACAACTTCATCTAAAACTAAGAGTGGCTCAATAATTGATACTGAAGCTAGCTCTTCTTCTTTCATGGATGTAACTCTATCTTTTATCTTAGTTATGTTTCCATGACCCAACTAATGTATTGCACCAACTACCACTTGATTTTAAATAAGGGGATTGCTCCCCCTGCATCTCATACTATATATGAATCATGGTTGTTCTGGTTGTCTTCATAAATACTGGAATTATTTCTTCAATGACTGGAGTAAGTGTCTCGTCATAGTCTTCTCCCTCTTGCTGGGAGAATCCTCTTAGACACACATCAAGCTTTGTACATCTGCAACATGCTTGATCTATATAGATCAATCTTGGAAGTCAATATCGACTTCTCTTCTAGTCCCACGGAAGAATCCATATCCTCGTCTTTCTGACTGGCTTCCTTCTTTGTCACTGAAACAAGGGAATCTTCCAGGAGATTTAATATCTTCTAGGAGTTTCTGAAGTTACGATCTAGTTTTCTCACGGCATCTGTCTCCCAGTCTTGGAAGTTGTCTCTTCATCTGATCCTTTATGAGATCAGGGTTACTCTCGATTTCTTCTGAGTCTACAAGGACTTCATCATCTCTTACAGGGTATACTTGGTGTTGAATACCAAGTCTAAATATGAAACACAGAGTCAGGCTTCAAACGAGTTCTGCTTCCCCTCAAGGTGGCTTCATTAAACTTTGAACAATTCTACTGAGAGTTCTTGTTCTAATGTTCGGTCATCTTTGGAGCCTTTTGCTCCTTTCAATCAATCTTCATATGAGATACTCTGAATCTCCAAAAGATAGCTTCTCCTTCATGTATATGGTCATGCACATCGTTTGATTTAGGTCTCATCTAATATGTTGGCTTTTGCAACCTTCACTATAGCTTTCTAAGGGTTATCACCTGTGACCTGAAACAAGGTCACAAAACAACAAGCAAGAATAATACTCCTTTTGATAATGGTAGATAAAGCAATAGCACGAATAATCATCACAGTAGCTCCTTTAGAGCTATCACTTGTGGCCTGTCTGAAGCAAAGATCAAAAGTAAGAAATACAATACGAAATGAGGCCAACACTCTTATAGTGTTGTGATGAAACATTCCTCCATGGCAACCTGGAACTAACACAAGAGGGTTCTCCTAGAGGAGATGTTAGTTGTATCAAGCAAATAATTACATTAAGCATTTATCTCAATATGCTCACATGCTACCAATTATAATACTTTTCAAGGACCGTTATCTCAACCATAGTGTTTTACTTGTAAAGGGGTAGTCATCAACTTGTTAAGTGCAACTTTGAATCTTATCAACTTAATTAATCAAACCTGGAACCTGGAGCCCTGTCCTAAAGAATGAATGTGTTGCTTTTCTTCCAAGTCTCCTTCACTCAAGATGACGAGTGCTTTCTTTAACTTGTCTTCTTGTACTAAGACAATATGCTATCTTGACAGAAGGTTGGGTTAGAAAGTAAAGTCTACGATCTCAACTTTAATCCATCTAATACTTTGACTTAGATTTTGATCAAAGGTTAGTATGATGGTCATAGCTTCAACATGCAACCTAGATCAAAATAATGTCATAACAAATAGATGTATATTTAGAATAATCAAACCTGGGTTGCATTATCCCTCTGAATTTGTTGGATCTTGAGATCCTTCTAGCTCTATGGCAAGAGATCCCTTCTCCTGCAAATACCCTTTAAAGCTTAACCATTTAAACATATGTGAGTACATACCTCTGATAGCATTTGTCGGTAGTGGCACCATCTGGTAGCAGCGCTAATAATTACTAACTCTTCAAAACTTCAAGGGTGATTGCAACTGGTACTACAGCTGATACTTCAACTGATACTGCAACTGATTCTGAAACTGCAACTGCAACTTAGGGTTTTATGAGGAAAACCTAATTTTTCAAACTTCAAATTTTAAAATTCTGATCCAGGGGATAGATGCACTGAGCTGAGTCGAGTAAGCTGGTGCAATCAGATTTCTGAAAATCCAAATTTTACCCCCTCAAACTTGTCCAACGGATTTCTGGACTGGTGCTTCTAGTTTTCTGGTACTCTAGTACTTCTGGTTTTCTGGTACTTCTGGTACTTTGTGAAAACTAGGGTTTCACTTTCCAGGAGATCTACCAATTGAAAAGGTGTGATGAAAGTGCCAAAGAGTTCCTTGGGTTAGGGCACACTTTTCTAGATGGTTTTAAGGCTGAAAATCTTCTTCAATAAAAGGCCCTAATTTTCATGTACGGCAACAACGACGTTTTTCTTCTTCTTGTGAAAGATGCTCTCTTCAGCTTAGCTCTGACACCATGTTAAGGTTTAAGCTATTATTAGGTTTCTTTTCAATTTACTAGATAACCATAGAATAGATAGGATCACTGAGAAATACACAATCACAAGAGACACATCATTTATCCTGGGAAACCCTCATGGGGGAGAAAACCCAACAAAAACTTCAGATAGCTAGTACAATGCCAAGAGAATAAACCAAACAAGACAGAAAGTCCTCTCCCAAGTAGTGCGCCTCTCTCTCTCTCTTCTCCAATTGCAGCTCCAAACTTGCGCTCTGATCATCAAGTGAGTGAGATAACAAATGAGGCGTTGGCCTCTCTTATTTATACAATCTGGCAGGCGCTGAACTGGGGTGTCTTTTCACTGGCAGGGCCGACTTCTCATTCTGGGTGGTTATAACCACTTAATATATTTTGGGTGGTTATAACCACTTTAGTATATTATGGGGCTGACTTTTCATTTAGCCCATTACAATTAGGGTTTGACCAATCCGCAAAAGGGGATTTGGTCATTTACAATACCCAACATGATCAATCCACAAAAGGGGATTGATCTAATGAATAATACATCAATAATAATTAGAATGCTCTTTGCAGTTACAATATTTCAACACAATGATGGTACGGATGGAAGTGTAACGGGCTACTGGAGCAAATGCCTCATCATAGTCAACTCCCTCTACTTGTGAGAATCCTCTGGCTACAAATATCGCTTTGTATTTCTCGACACTTCCATCAGCTGCATGCTTGATCTTATAGATCCACTTGGAAGTCACTACAGACTTCCCTTCTAGTCTCAGAACAATATCCCATACATCATTCTTCAAGATGGACTGATATTCTTCTGTCATGGCATTGTTATCCCCGATATCTAGGGATAACTAGGAGATCATGTCTCGAGGCCCACAGGTCCTAGACATGAAGTACGGAGAGCAGGATTGACCTGGGCATGGCCCTGGAGGGCCCATCCTTCTTCGCCTTCGCCAGATTTGTCCTATCAACAGCAACAGCTTCCATCACCATCGACTTGGACTTGCATCGGAGAGGACTCTTGCTTCATGAGCTAATTGGTCCAAGGTATCATGGTATGTGTCATATTTGATCGTTATAACCCTCTTATATATGCATTAGGTTCCCTTCATTTCTGATGACTGTTTGGATCTTACACTAATCCACTTGACCATTGTTGGGGTGATTGATGGGGTGACTTAGCAAGCTGATGTTCATGGGTTTTGGTGAGCCACCAACGGGGATTTGCAGAGCCATCGTCCGCTCCCACCATTTTATCATTTTACATCTTATATCCCGCACATCTATCCCATTCCCCTAGTCCGGCCATTAGGATGACCTTTAAGGGTTACACTTTGTCTTGTGGGAAGAAGGGGCTAAAGGCCCAGGGGGTAAAAGCAGCTGGTAAAAGATAAAAGTCATAGGAAATAAAACCTAGAGATGCTTCGCCCAGGGGATCCCCGAGAAGGCAATANTTCATCTCATGTGTATACATGTATTATTTTGCGGGGTGGCAATACCACCCCACCTTTTGTCGTTGATGCTTTCTTGTCAAGTGTGAGCAGGTCTGCAGGTTTATGCCAGAGATGCTGAGGTTCTCATGCGCTCTACAGTGAGCACATGTCCCCGAGTTGGAGCCAGATGTTATCCCCGATATCTAGGGATAACTAGGAGATCATGTCTCGAGGCCCACAGGTCCTAGACATGAAGTACCGAGAGCAGGATTGACCTGGGCATGGCCCTGGAGGGCCCATCCTTCTTCTTCTTCGCCAAACTTGTCCTGTCATCAGCAGCAGCTTCCATCACCATCGGCTTGGGCTTGCATCAGAGAAGACTCTTGCTCCATGAGGTAATTGGTCCAAGGCATCATGGTATGTGTCATGTTTGATCATTATAACCTTCTTATATATGCATTAGGTTCCTTACACTTCTGACAACTGCTT
>JASDQU010349257.1:0-12267 GCA_032191745.1 Picea mariana
AGAGAGAGAGAGAGAGAGAGAGAGAGAGAGAGAGAGATACCTTGTTTAGTTGGTGCAGAGTTCTCAGAGGAAGAACGGACGATCGGAATTCTCTTTGGAGAATTTGCGAAGTCCTGTGAGCCATCAGTTCTCACGAAGGTACAGGGGAGTTACAGTGAGTATTCCCAAAGGTTCAAGTTCAGGAGAGGCAGAACCGTAGATCCAAGCCAACAAAGGCCGTTGGATTTACACATGGATTTCTATTTTGGAGATTCATAGGTTGAAGTCCCATAAAATTTTCAACGGGACTCGTGAAATCACAAAATGTGAAGTCCCGAAGGAATGAGATAATTGTGTTCACCACAGAAGACAACAGAGTAGACAGGTGGTGCATTCTCAACAAGGAAGTCAATTCCATTGACCATTTCGGGGTTTCGTGGGGTGAAGTTCCGAATTATTTGCATTAGGATTCACAAAATCGTGAAGTCCGAAGTCCTGATGGAGTAAAGGGGTGTCGAAAGGTAAACCTTGTGAGCGCATCGACGTTTCAGGGTTCGAGGAGACGAGTTGCTCGACATTGCAACTCCCAAAATCGCGATAAGGAGAAATCCAAAACTGGCAAGGGAAAGGGTCAAGTGTTGATTGTTTCAGGTTTTAGAGATTGAGAGACAAGCTGCTTGACCCCCAGATTCGTGGAAGTTCGAAGTCCAATCTCCCAAAGTACAAGGGGGAAATTTCTCGAAGTTAATTGTGGGTGCGGATTTCCTGAAAGGGAAATAGAGGAGCTATTTTTTGAGATCTCTTCGGGCCAGTGGAAGAGAAAGATCCTGAGTACGTGACCTTCTGACCTGTGGGTTGAGAAGGGGTTGCATGTGTCATCATATGGTATCAGAGCTTAGAAAGGTTCTTTGCTTTCTGTAGCAAGGAAAAAGAGAATTCACCATGCCACCGAGAATAAGGGACAGGCAAACACCTGATCCACCAGAGGAGAGGGAAATGCCGAGAAGAACAGGTAGGCAGATGATTGATCCAACCATGGAGAGAGAAATGCATGATTTATGTGCTAGACTTGAAGACATGGAGACAACACAGAGGTGTATAGTTGGTGTTGGGGATCTTAGTGATTTCGAAAGTGAAATTGAGGCTGAACATGAAGGGGAAGAAGTTGCAGCCAAAGATGCAGCAAACGAACGCTTGATTAGGGCTATTGCGAGAATGGGTGTAAGAGAGAAAATGGACATTCCAATTTATGAGGTAAATCTAGATGCAGAGGAGATTCTATACTGGATTAGAGCTCTGGACACATATTTTGACTATGAAGATGTCGAAGAAGACAAGAAGGTCAAACATGATGTCATGAGATTAAAAGGACATGCAACATTGTGGTGGGATGAGCTACAAGCTGACAGACTTTGCAAAGTCAAGAAGAAGATCAAAATATGGGACAGGATGATTGCAAAGATGAAGGCAAAATTCATCCCCAGAGATTACCAGATTACTCTGTTTCAAAGAATGCAAAACTTGAGGCAAAAGATGATGACAGTGAAAGAATACCCTGAAGAATTCTACAGGCTGAACATCAAGGAAGGTCATCAAGAAAGAGATGATGAAAAGGTTTCCAGATACATGAATGGCCCGAGATATGAGATTCAGGATGAGATGAGCATGGTAACCATCCGAACAATAGAATATGCTTATCAGATGGCTCTAAAAGCTGAAGAGAAGCTGATCCAAAAACAGGGTCAAAGAGGTTGAGGCAGAAGTCAACCCAAAGGCAAATCAGTTGCCCAAGATAAAAATCAGAAACCCAAGGAGGAATAGAAGAAACCTCAGACTTGAACTGAGAGGGGTGAAACCTCACAGCGAGGGAAATATCTTGAATAGAGAGGAAAACATACTAAACAGAGAGGGGATTATGATGATAATAATATTTTTCCTCGTACTAGAGGTAGAGGAAGAGGAAGAGGTGGAGAAATAACATGCTTCACATGTGAAAAGAATGGACACAATTCTTATGAGTGCCCAGAAAAATAGAAAGAAGGAGGTGAGACTCACATCGTTGAAGCACAGAGGCGAAATATTGAGGTAGAAGATGTTGAAGGTGGAAGATCATTGATGATGCGAAAAGCTCTTTTGACACCAGAGAAGGAGGTGGAGATTTCAATCCAAAGAAACACACTTTTCTGAACTACTTGCAAAACCAAGGACAGGGTATGCAAGTTCATTATGGACAGTGGTAGCATAGATAATCTTGTTTCTACAGAGATGGTAGAGAAATTGGAGCTGGAGACGATTGATCATCCAAACCCATACATAGTTTCATGGCTACAAAAAGGACATCAGGTAACTATCACTAAATAGTGTTTAGTTGAATTTAAGATAGGAGGATATAACGATAAGATACTATGTGATGTTATTCCTATGGATGTTTGTCATCTATTGTTGGGTAGACTGTGGCAATATGATAGGAATATGATTCATGATGGGAAAATGAACACATACACCCTAGAGAAGAATGGGAGGACTCACATGTTGCTTCCAATCAAGGATAAGGAAGTAAAACCTAAAGTAAGCAACACTATACTTCTCATGAGTGGGAAGGAACTTCTTACAGAGGTTAAGAAGAAGGAGGAACCACAATTCATTATTGTCAGGAAACTGAAGATTGTTTTGACCAGCACAAGAGTGGATGATTTACCAGAAGAGATCCAGGAGCTGCTGTAAGAGTTCGCTGACATAGTAATGGACAAACTACCTCATTCATTGCCACTGATTAGAAGTGTGAGTCATCGTATTGATCTCATACCAGGATCTAGTTTTCCAAACAAAGCAACGTACAGATTGACACCGCAGGAGAATGAAGAGGTCAAAAGACAAGTCCAAGATTTGTTGGACAAAGGTTTGGTCAGAGAAAGCTTGAGTCCGTGTGTTGTTCCAACAATACTCAGTCCGAAGAAAGACTGAGGTTGGAGGATGTGTACTGACTCTAGGGTGATTAACAAGATAACCATCAAGTACAGATTTCCATTGCCGAGGATGGATGATCTGATGGATTGCTTGAGTGGAGCAAAATATTTTTCAAAGATTGATTTGAAAAGCGGGTATCAGTAGATCCGCATGAGAGAAGGTGATGAATGGAATATAACATTAAAAACCAATGAAGGGTTGTATGAATGTCTTGTTATGTCGTTTGGATTAACAAATGCATCGAGTACTTTTATGAGGTTGATGAACGAAGTCCTAAGGGATTTCATCGAAAAATTTGTTATCATATATCTGGATGACATACTGATTTTCAGTAAAACAATGGCAAACCATCTGAAACATTTGGCTACAGTGATGCAGAAGTTACAGCAGGAGAAGCTACTGATAAACATGAATAAGTCCTCATTCATGAAGATGGAGCTCATTTATCTGGGGTTTGTTATTTCTGCAGATAAATTGAGGATGGATCCAGATAAGGTGGAGGTAATCAAGAATTGGCCATCACCGAAGAATATCTTTGAGGTGAGAAGTTTTCATGGATTGGCTAGTTTCTACCAAAAATTCATTAGAAATTTCAGTGGAATTAGTGCACCGATGATGGATACAGTGAAGAAAAGACATAAATCTTTTCACTGGATGGAGGAAGCTGAAAAGAGTTTTAATCTGTTGAAGAGGAAGATCATAGAACAACCAGTTCTGGTGTTGCCGAATTTCCAAAAGACATTTCAAGTGAAATGTGATGCAAGTGGATTTGCAATAGGGGCAGTCTTGAGTCAGGAAGACAGACTGATAGCATACTTCAATGAGAAGTTGAATCAAGCGAAATTGAAATACTCCACTTATGACAAGGAGTTTTATGCTATCATACATGCATTGAAGAAATGGAGACATTACTTAATCTCGAAGGAGTTTGTCTTATACAGTGACAATCATGCACAATAGTTTGTGAATCAATAGGGGAAGTTGAATCAGAGACATGTTAAATGGGTTGAATATATGCAAAATTTCACTTTTGTGATTAAACATATTTCTGGTATTGCTAACAAAGTTGTTGATGCTTTGAGCAGGAAGTGTTTGGTATTGCAGGAGTTCAGAGTCTAAATGTTGGGTTTTGATGATCTCAGAGACAGATACAGAAATGATCCATATTTTAAAGGGGAATATGAAGCAACTGAGAATCCAATTCTCAGAGATAGAAGCCAATGGGTAGAATACATGATCCAAGAAGGATTATTGTTTAAAGGTAATCAACTTTATATTCCAAAATGCTCCATGAGGGGGAATTTGCTGAAGGAGAAACACAGTGGAGGATTGGACGGGCACTTTGGTCACGACAAGACATTCGCAAAGTTGAATGAGTCATATTTTTGGCCGGGAATGCGAGCAGAAGTCAAGAGATTCATGGACATATGAAAAATTTTCCAGCATTCGAAGGGAAAGAGGCAGAATGCAGGATTTTATCAACCATTGCCCATACCTAAGAAGTCATGGGATGCAGTTAGCATGGATTTCATATTGGGGTTTCCAAGAACACAAAGAGGGTTTGACTCAATCTTTGTGGTGGTGGATAGATTTTCCAAAATGGCACACTTCATTCCATGTCAGAAGACCAGTGACACAACTCACATTGCGAATCTATTTTTCAAAGAAGTCATTCGACTTCACGGCTTGCCAACGAGCATAGTTTCGGATTGAGACACTAAGTTCATAGGACAATTTTGGAGGACCTTATGGAAAAATTTGGGGACTAACTTGTCGTTTAGTTTGGCTTATCATCCTCAGATGGATGGATAGACAGAAGTAGTAAACAGAAGTCTGGGAGACTTGCTAAGAAGCCTAGTGACAGGACCCCATAGCCAGTGGGACAACATATTACCACAGGCGGAATTTGCTTATAACGACTCAGTTAACAGAAGCACAAGGTAGAGTCCATTTCATATTGTCTATGGCATGCAGCCGAGAGGAATTTCTGAATTGAGAGATTCAAAAAATATTGCGACTAGGAGCACTAGTGCAGAAGATTTCGCAGAGGCGATGAAGGAAATTCACAACCACGTGAAGGAACGATTGCAGAATTCGAGCCAGGAATACAAGTGCATAGTAGATCAGCACTAGAGACAACTCCAATTTGAGGTTGGTGACTTGATTATGGCACATTTGAGGAAGGAAATTTTCCCGAAGGGGACATATAATAAACTGAGGATGAAGAAAATCGGACCATGTAAGGTCTTGAAGAAATTTGGGGCAAATGCTTACGAGATTGAATTACCCGATGGGATCGGAATTTCTCTGATATTCAATATATCAGATTTGTACCCATATAAAGATAAGGAAATTGGGATGGAAGATGAACAACCGGTGATCCAGTGGATAAAACAGATGCCAGTTGCAGAAAAGACACAAATTGAGCGCATACTAGACAAAAGGGTTAGCAAAAAGACCAGGCGAAAGAAATACTTTGAATATTTGTTCAAGTGGAAGGGCCATCCAGTTGAAGATGCCAGCTGGGAGAACAAATCAGAGATCCAGAGGCATGGACAGACCGTGCGTGAGCTCATGGACATGAGCCCATGAAAATTTTCAAGCAAGGGAGTATGATGCAGGAGCATCTCAAGCGAGCTAGCGCGAAGACAACGGACAACTGGAAAAGCACCCAGCACAAATTTTAAAACATTTTGAAGCATTAATGAAGTTTCCAAGTGGAGGCACACTTGTAAAATGTAAACAAACCTTGAGCGACCCACTCTCGTCCTTAGTAGGTAGAAGGCATTTATAGTATTTAATGAAAGTAGATAGAATTTAATGTTAGATTTGACAGTTTTAGAGCGCAAGAGGGAAATGGGATATAGACACCCTCATTGTGTATTGTAACATATGCATGAAGATTATGCCAATTGAGAGCATAGAAGAGAAGAAGTAGAGAACGGTGTAGACAAACACCCATGTATAGAAGTTCTGGATTAATACAAAAAGGTTTTGATTCAGATTCATGGTGTTAAATTATTCTCTCTGTATGCATCTTTGAATGTTATGCTCATGAATGTTTTTACTCTTTCTACTGTACATTTGCTTTTATGCTATGTATGAATGATTTCTTGTTGAATGTCTGAAATTTGAGAGAGAGAGAGAGTAAGGGAAATGGGTTTCAATTGTTTCTCTATTTGAGCAAGAGTTCTTGCAAGGAGTGCAGTTGAATTGTCCGCAAGGAGTGCGTTGACAAAGGAGTCAGAGGTTTGTCTCTGAAATCTCAGATTAGATAGCTTTTGTTCTCATTTTCTCAGAAGCATAGTCAGGCACAGGAGCCGTGCAAGGTGTGCACAGGATGGATAGATCTTCAGGTCCCGTAACCTGAATGGCTTGTTAAGATACTGCTGCTACAGGCGTGTGCAAAGTTGAAGGAAGTTCAACACTTGAAGGTGTTTGAAAATTTGCTGCAAGGAGTGCGAGTAGAGTTTTCTGAAAGACTTGAAGTCGTGGGAAATCTCAGGAGGATTTGAACCTTCGAAGGGGTCAAAGGGAGGCAAGAGGCCAAACACCTTGAAAATTTGAAGGAAGGCGTAGTGACGTCGAACCGCAGTAGGACAAGTTCAGATGAGAGAGAGAGAGAGATACCTTGTTTAGTTGGTGCAGAGTTCTCAGAGGAAGAATGGACAGTCAGAATTCTCTGTGGAGAATTTGTGAAGTCTCGTGAGCTGTCAGATCTCACGGAGGCACAGGGGAGTTACAGTGAGTATTCCCAAAGGTTCAAGTTCAGGAGAGGCAGAACCATAGATCCAAGCTGACAAGGGCCATTGGATTTACATGTGGATTTCTATTTCGGAGATTCGTAGGTTGAAGTCCCTTAAACTTTGCAACGGGACTCACGAAATCATGAAACGTGAAGTCCCGAAGGAATGAGAGAATCGTGTGGGCCACAGAAGACAACATAGTGGACAGGTGGCGTATTCTCGACAAGGAAGTCAATTCCGTTGACCATTTCGGGCTTTCGTGGGGTGAAGTTCTGAATTTTTTTCATTAGGATTCACGAAATCGCGAAGTCTGAAGTCCCGAAGGAGTAAAGGGGTGTTGAAAGGTCAAACTTGTGAGTGCATCAGCTTTTTGGTAAATTGGGTTTCAGGGTTCGAGGAGACAAGTTGCTCGACATCGCAACTCTCAAAATCGCGATAAGGAGAAATCCGAAACTGGTAAGGGAAAGGGTCAAGTGTTGATTGTTTCAGGTTTCGGAGATTGAGAGACAAGCCGCTTAACCCCCGGATTCGCAGAAGTGCGAAGTCCGATCTCCCAAAGTACAAGGGGGAAATTTCTCGAAGTTAATTGTGGGTGTGGATTTCCCGAAAGGGAAATAGAAGAGTTATTTTCTGAGAGCTCTTCGGGCCAGTGGAAGAGAAAGATCCTGAGTACATGACCTTCCAACCTGTGGGTTGAGGAGGGGTTGTGTGCATCATCAGTATGGCCCTCTGTTAGTCTTGAGATTCCCTAAATCGACAAAGAAAGATATTAAAGTACCTGCCAAAATAATTCAACCTCCATAAATATCTAAAAAATAAATACAAGTAATATTTGTAGCACATTATTTAATCTAAGATACATTTTTACGAGAGTGTCATAACATACCCGAATGAGATCCTATTGGTTTCGAGAATAATTTATTGGAGCCACACGTCCAATATCTGATCAAAATGCCTCCCTTCATTTGAAGTAGAAACAACGAAGTCAATGTTGACTTTGTTGTTTCTCTGTTGGATCGAGGGAGGTTTTCTCCAAGATTAAATGAATCCAATAAATTATTCTCTACTAAACAAGGACAACCACATGAAGGAAGAAGATCTTATTCCCACCCTCTCCATCACTCTCAATTCCCCAATACCCAACATATAAATCTATTGAAATATTTACAACAAAAACAAACATATATGCATACCAATATTCACAAATGTTTATAATGAAATAAAATGTTTCCTTGACCCATTTGGAGTGAGAGGAATAAGGTGAAAATAGATTTTATATTAAATAATTATTAAAATATTCATGTACATTATCATTTAGTACTTTTAGTCGGCCTCTTTTTGTTAGCTCTATAGTTCCTAATCATCTCATCAATATCTACGTCTTCGTTCTCTGGGTTCTCTTCAAAAGCTGATTGTGATTGTGTCCTATCACACAAAGCATGCCTAGTCCCAGGGTAATCAGAGTGTAATGGAGGCCGTTGTGATGAGGCATCACCTACAAAAGAAAAAAATACAAAAATTAAATGGTCAGTTTTTAAATATCATTGAACTAGTTCAGTAATATTAAAAGAAACACCTGCAATGCCATTATTTACCTAGTTCACTAGTCATCACCGTTGGAATGGTTTCCCCCATGTGCTCCACTTCAATTGTATGAGCCTCAAGTACAACATTCTTTTCCATTGAGACCAAAAAATTTAGAAGGACAATCATAAATGAATAAGCAAAAATAAATAGAAGTACCAAATGTATAACTATGAAATTATTAAGTATATGATTAAAATACAACCATATTACTTTCATGTGCCATCTCGGTCGTAGAACCATCGTTGGGTTGCGCCCCCATGGAAAATTGGGATTGAATTGGATCAGAACCATCTTTTGGTTGCAAACTGCTATCAACACACTGTTGTCCAATACTAGTCCATTCGTTGAAAGTGTTTCTCCCCTGATTAAAACAAAGTTGTAAATATTAATAATATCCAACATGATTCTATTCTTTTAATAATAAAGGTTAATGTGGATTGAATTTTATTCACCTTATCTTTCAAAGTGGTTCTTGGTATTTTCCCCAATATTTTTTGATGTTCAAGTACTACTGCTTTATAGTCGTACTTGTAACCAAGATTGAGGTCTTCCTCCGTGGTTTCAGTACTAAATTCGCCACTATGCATTGCATAAGACTATGTATTTTTTGTGTTATTCGCTGCAATTTCCTAAAAAAATTAAGGCGATACAAATAAAATATTTAGGTACTTACAATTTGTGACTGCAACTTCAAGTAGCCGCCCTGGCCTAGCCTATGCTGGCCACATTTGGAAAGACTTTATTTTTTGGCCTTTGATGTGTCAGTCAACCTATCATCAAAAGCTTCAAGTATGTTAATGTATACCATAATTTTATTTAAATATAAAAAAAAATGAAGGTATTCAATTGAAATTGTAATTTACCTTCTGGGACCAGAGGATGTTTTTCCTTCATCTATCAATTTATTCTCATTTGCGTCCTCAATGAGGGCCTTCCACTACCTCTCTGGAATCATCAGAGGACGCTCCTACCTATCATTTTGTTTCAAGTTATTCCCATATGTTTCTCGTGTATATTTTAAATATTGGCCAGTTGCGGCGGTGGCCAAGGTCTTATTAAGTGTATCTACACTAAAAGGTATTTCTAGATAATCCATGAATTTGTTTTTGAGGTTGGAATTCTGAGAATTCCACCTCTCCAGTATGGTGGGCCCAAAAATCAACAAATCCTTATTCTTCAAGTACCTGTAAAAATCATTGTTCCCTGCATATAAAATGATTATATGATTATTATTTTAAAAATAATAATTTAGATGATTTATATTTGTCTACATAGAGAACATGAAAAAAATAGAATTTTAAAAATTACCTGGGAATTTAACCTGCTTTAATGGAAGCCCTTCCTCATTGAACATAAATGTGCCCTTAAGGGTTCCTCTATTGCTCACACATCTTTATTTAGGAAAAGAAACCATATAGTTTGTCAAATCATCGGCCTCATCTTCGTCACCACCTGCAGATCCTACCTGTGTGGCCGCTTCCTTAGTGTGTGTGTCGTGGCTCCCACCTAATGGTGTGGAAGGTTGAGATATGAATAGTTGCATCCTGTCTTCTATACAAGGTTCTGCATTGGGACCCCGTGGCATACTTGTAGAGCCACTACCACCGATACCATGCATGTCAGTGTCAGCAGGATCCAAAAATATCTATATAAGAAAGACAACATTTTTTCGTTTAGATAATGTAAAAGTTAAAAATCAATCTTTCATAACTGATCTTATGACATAAAAATAAAACCACTTGAAATTCTAGTTATTTCCTTATATCTCTTAAGCCTTGTCATAACTTCTTTGATCATTTCTTCAACCTCGGGAGTTTGATCTAGAATATCTAACAAGTGAGTTAGTTCCTTGTTTCCTTTATTGATCTTTTATCTAATTAAAACCATAGGGTCAGGGGATTCATACAAATCCCTTTGTCTGAGAAAATCACCATCAACATCATGTTTCACTGACTACATATTCAACAAAATAAATGATAATTCAGTTATGTAAACAAATAAAATAATTGATCGTCACAGAAATAAAATGCACATTAAATGCAATTCACAATTTTGTTTTTCATTTACTTGTTCTAAGGATGCTTTTGATTTACCACGATCATCCTGCCACATTACAGTAAAATTAGAACCGTGATCATTATCAGGAGAAATAAATTCAAATTTATGAGAAATTCAAATGTTGATAACAAAAATAGGACACACTAAGTACTAAACAGACCGAAGATATCCAAATGGATTAACATCGTAAAGAACATAATTAAAATCATAAAATATAAGAGTCATTGATTACAGGTTGGGTAAATTAGTATATGTACCACCCCAATAATAGCAACATCTGTATCTATTCAATTCAAATTGTAATCAATCAATAACTCTTCCCCTGCAACTATTGATTTTATTGCACATACAAATACATGGTTTCCTTCACACCCCTCAAATACTCAAGTGGGTCTCTTATTTGTGGTCGCAAGTCTTGTACTATTTATAAACCTTGCAATATTCCCCGTTTCTTTTGGCCTTCCGTCAATATAGATAGTTTCTCCTTTATTTTGATCATTTTCTTTTAGTTGTATATAATTTGCAGCCCAGCCATATCTTCGCATACTTTTTTTATATTGGACTATTCGTATCCAATATTTGTAGATATAAGAGGGTCCGATGTACTCCATCAATTCATTTAATCTATCATAACAAACCTTTATGCCATCCATGTAATATAGACCCAAACCATGTACTGATGATGGAGCAATCTGGTATATCCTTTCATTTACACAAAAATCAATGTTGGGTACCCATTGTTTCACCATATGTTTGTACCTCAAGGGCACCTCGATGTTGTCTATGCTCTCATTATCATAAGAACATGATCTCCCTTTCACAAGAAAAAATTCCATGCGTCTATGGAATTTTCTTTTGATCTTCTCACCTCTAGTTGATCTCTACCTGTTAGACCTACTAGATGTCTCACTTTCCTCTATTCTACCTGAACTTCTCTCACTCAATGAAGATAGATCTAAAAAATACCTATTTTCTTGTACATCCTGTAAAACCATTAATGACAGAAACAATTAGTTAATCAAGATGTAACACAAGTTCATTACTATTATCCTATTAGTGTCACATTAATCTCAGAATGATTACCATGGTGTTACTCTTTCACAATTGTATTATTCTCTATTACTATTGGTATACTATCTGGGCATTATAGGGGCATGTTTGGATTCAAATGACATCAAAAACAAGAAAGACAAAGCATTTTGATACATTTTTATTTTCTTACAAATTCATGTTCTATGACTCTCCATGTCTAGTTGTTTCCACATTTTCGAGATTTGGACTTGAAATGGTTAGACTGGGATAAGGGGCACTCATATCATCTATTTTTTCCAGTGAAAAATTGACCCAAACTCATTAGGAACAATGCAAAAAATTAGGATTCCAATTCTATTTTGGGAATTTTTCTCATGTAACTTTACCCTAAGAGTTTTTGGACAATTTAAAGACAACCGAAATCATGGTATTTCTGAAAAAAATGAACAAGAAAGGTGGAACTTTAACTCACTGAAAAGAATACCCTCGTCGCAAATATGAATATTATTTCAAATACATGAATATGCCAATACTTGATTACAATTCCTAAGTTGAACACTTAAGTGGACCCTAATAACACTGATAATACAAATGGAGGTCACGACTAGGGAAGAGGGAACTGAGGTGGCTAAGGTGGAGGATGTGATTCCTCAACCCAAGGAGAAGAAATGGTAGAAAGGTAAATGTGGCCTATACATGTCAAAAGGGAGCGATCAATTAATATTAAAGAACATTTTTAAGTAACAAATATGAGATTTGTTATTGATTTGTAACCCAACTATGGCTACAAAATTGTAAAGGACGAGGCATGTGTGCTAGTTATTGACAATGGGATAAGTGATGTTGTTGTTGTTGTCCATTGCCTTGACTCACTCCATCCAAAAAGGGACAATTTTGT
>JASDQU010349259.1:0-12267 GCA_032191745.1 Picea mariana
GGTATTCCTGAGCTTCCAAAGGAAAATTATGACCTTTACGCGTAAGCTATAGTGTCACTTTGTGTGGAAGCTATAGTGTCGCTCCATGCGGATACTACGCCAAAAGGACGTAGGTTGGATAACATGCCCCCTCCTCAACAGATATCACAGAGGAGAGATAGGCCTCGGAAAAACAAGAAAGCTGGTGAACACCAAAACCCAGTCGAATCGTGTGCATTATCAGTTGCCGAAGAGTCCTTAATGCACGTTATTCGGCTCGAATCGGTCGAAACCGCAAGTTGGGGAAGCAGGAACAGAACAAGAAGGATGGAAATTTGGGGTTCTAACATTCGATATCATAACTAGCAGCTGGAACAGGGACCAGTTTCCATATCTGAACTTTACCAGGAGGATAGAGAATTATAACAGTAGTTGGTGGCAAATAACCCTGAGGTGTTAGCACTGCAAGGTCGTGAAGGTAATGTAACCTGGCTTAAAAGAAAACTTCAGGAAGCACAAGATATAATTGTGAAGCTAGATGAAGCTCAAAGTGTATCGGAAAAAAAAAACATGAAAACACCCCAAGGAGTGCGAAGCATCTCGAGAGAAAATCCGCGCACAGAAAAGACATGAATGGCGGAAACTGTTTTGTTTTCTTGGACGTGACACATATTTCTTTGATAAATTTCCCAATTTGTTGTGAAAATTTTCACGTCCTTAATGTGACTGGGTCGGTTCGGTTCGCCAAAATGTGTTGGTAGTGTTTATTGTATGTAACCTGAACTCGAATGGAATCTTAATATATAAAACTTAATTTTTTTTTCCGAAAGGATTCAAGTCATAGCAATTGAATGCATCATTTCCCTCTTTGTGCATAAAACTATGTTCTTGTATTAGATTCTTGTAAATTAACCATGATTTTATAAGTAGCATAGCTCTGAGTTGCTTTGTATTTTTATTGATGTTTCCCTAACAAAAAATCCCAATGCCGATTGATGTTGACATGGGTTCACTGACTCAGAACTCATTAAATAAAACCTGGAAATCAGTTCGTGGGAAATGGTCGGACTCGAGACTTTGTTTAAGTCGAACACATTAAAATGAGCTTAACATTGTGACTCCCGATGCCAGGTGAGTATCAGGGATTTACCTTCAAGAATAATACTAGTGTGCAATTTCTTCATGGGTTATTGTCCTTCGAATCTCCCGATACCGAAAACGTTTCAGAAGTCAGCGATTATTATTTCATTTTCATTCAACACTTATTCTTTTAACCTTTCACCGATGACGAGAAAATCGGTCATCGATGATATCGTTGGTGAAGTTCGTTCATGAAAGAAAACGCCTGTTTGCCGATGCCGATGAGGATCGGTGGTCGGCGACTGCAGTGTTCCCAAGTGATTTTCTTCCTCCTGTAATTCTTTCCGATGACGGGTCCGTGAACACGTTGTGAAAAGTTTTGGTTGTCGATTCTTTAGTTCTTTAAGTTATATATTTCTCGCAAGTTTAAGAAAGATTTTAAAGGCTTAGTGAGAATAAAAAATGATAAGCAAAGGACACATTTTTTTATATTAGACATTGCCAAACAATCAAGTGGCGCCCAAAAAGGTGAAATTTGACGTAGAGTTTTTAGGGTGTGTTGAGTGCTCAACAAATAGCGATTCCTTGGGAGAAATAAGAATATCTGTCCTTCCTTCATGCTCGTCTTCTACGAAGGCTGGTGGAGAACCTTTCCTAGTTTTAAATCAGAGCCTCTTTTACCCTTGCAATTTGAAATTATTCAGTTGATTCTTTCAGGTCTGCTCGTGGGGTTTTAACCTTTATTCCTCCTTATTTTACTATAACCATGACTCATGCCCCCTTTTTACGAAATTCTAGCAAAGAATTCACTTGCATGAAGCCCTTAGTTACCTTTACTCACTTGCTTTGGTGTTGCTCTGCTACCAGTGAGCGTCCATAGCCCCGACAGATTCACCCCAACATCATAGACCTTGCTCCGCTTCCAGTGAGCGTCCATAGCCCTAACGAAGATATCTGCATACCCTGTCCTACTTTTCACCCTTTTGATAATATCAAGTTTACTCCAACATGATGCCCTGAGCGAGTGGGAGAGGATGACATTTGTTTATTTTGCAAAGTGAGATAATCAAGGTGAATCTTTACTAGCTTTGTGTTCAGGGTTCATGTAGTCCTTTCCATATTTCCTTCTTTTCCTTAAGGTCTTGCCAGGCCACTAAGCAGACCCTTCCGACATTTCTCCAAATTTTTTCATTTTCACCGGTCAGATAGAGGACCCCTCAAAGCAATCGCAAGTTCCTTTATGCTTCTTGTGTTGTATGTGAGCGATGAGTTCGGAACAGAGTTCACTATGTCGCATGAATTAAGTTCAACCATTGTCTTTCTAAACATGACTTTCAAAAGCACAGAAATCCAGAAAGCGAAAGAAAACAAAAATGTATTTCGCAATCATGAAAACACTAAAACAAGAGATTTTTTTTTTTTTTTTAATGGAAATATTGTTTGAGGGCTTGGCCATTTACTGGGAGGGTGTCATGTTCCCCCCTCAGATTCTGTAACCGATAATTTCCCGCCCCAATATTCTTAGGCACCTAAAAAGGTCAAAGCCATAGATTATGAAACTTAGAATGCTTCCCTTTTGGCTCATTTTCTCTGTCCCATTTTAGGACTAAGTCTCCTACTTCAAAATTTTTCTCTTTAGCCTTATGCTTATCAAACCATATTTTCACTATCTGTTGGTGAGCTAGAAACTTTGACTGAGCCTTTTCTCTCTCTTCTTCTAGCATGAGAAGAGTATCAATTCTTTGTTGTATGATCGATGAGGGTACCCTGTTGGAATCTTGGCCTAGTTGAAGAGATGGAAGATAAAGACCATTTGGGAGAATGACTTCCTGTTCGTAAATCAAGAAGTATGGGGAATTTCCTATAGCTTCCTTGGGTGTGAACCTATCAAACCACAGAGCGTTATGGAGTAGATTATGTCAATTCCTTTGGTTATATGCAACCATATTTTTTAATATTCTCACTAGGTTCTTATTGATTGATTCTGCCACCTTGTTTCCATGTGGATAATAATTTGCAGAGTACCTAATTATCATTCCTTTGTCTAGAGAAAACTCTATCAATAGGGTGGAAGAAAAATAAGATCCATTATCAAAAACTAGAATAGAGGGGACATGAAACCTTGTGATCAACTATTGTTCTATGAATTGGATCACCACCTTCACGTTTATGTGAGTCAGAGGGACGGCCTCTGCCGACATTGTGAAATAATCGGTGGAAGTCAGTATACACTTGTGTTGTTTCAAGGAATTGGGTGTAATTTATCTTATGATATCCAACCCCCATTGCTCAAAAGGCCTAGAGACATTCACTGGTTGGAGTGGGATTGCTTCTCTCTTCTCTCTCCCAATGCTTATCTGAAAAGTTTTATAGTTCCTAGCGTAGTTGTGAGGGTCTTTGAATAAGGTGGGCCAATAATAGTCGAATCTCAGTATCTTATGAGTGGTGGTGTTTCCTGCAAAATTTCCACCTCCAGGGACATCATGGAGCTCCTTTAGAAATTTGTCTACATCTTCATGTTCAAGACATCTTAAGAATACCCCATCATAGTTAATCCGAAAGAGTACCGAATTTATGAGGCGATATTGTGAAAATTTTAACCTGAGAGCTCTCCTTTTTCTCAGGTTGAGATTTTCTGGACAAGTTTCGTGGTGTAGGAGATAAGTTAAATTCTCATACCAAGACTCTAGCCCTGGGGAAATGTATGAAGCTTCACCACACCATAATGTCATTTCATTCTCCCAACCAGAATCTTCATTTACTTGGTCCTCAACTTCAGCTGCGAGTTTGCACTACCCTTGCCCTTTAACTAGCTTGGAAGGTTTTATATCTAGATCAAATTCTTGGACAACTGCCAGCCAATTCCCTCTTCTTTCTCCCATATCTTGCTGAGTAAACAAGGATCAGACCGCAGGGTGATGCACAATCACTTTGGTGTGGTTCTTGAGGATGTAAGACCTGAAGTACTTTGCTGCCTTATATACCACATAGGCCTGTTTATCAACAACAACATAGTTAAGTTCAGCTCCTTGGAGATTAGTGCTCATAAACGACACTGGGGCCTCATTGTTTTCATCATCCTTCTGAGTCAATACTGCAGTTAACGACTGGTCAGAGGTGAAAGTATATACGAAGAAATCCCTATTGAAATTAGGACTTCGTAACACGGGGGCCCGAGATATAGTAGTTTTAATATTGCTGAAAGCATCCTTTCGTTCGTCATCCCACTTAAATCAGGCATCTTTGCGAATCATGTTTTGTAAGGGTTTGATATTTTCTGCGAAATCGGGAGTGAATTTCCTCACAAAATTGATTTTCTCGAAAAAGGACTGCATAGCTTTCTTGTTATGAGGCAACACGAGTTGAGCTATGGCACTAATCCTTTCTGGGTCTATGTGAATGCCTGCTTGGGATATAATATGACCTAACATCTTACCTTCCTCGACGCTGAAAATTGTTTTCTTGGGATTTAACGATATATCGTATCTCCTACACATTTTGAAAATTTGAGTTAAGTGTTGGATGTGTTCTTCTCTCTTCTTTGAATACACAGTTACGTCGTCTAGATACACTACCACACACTTGTTTATTAGTCCCCAAAATGCTACATCCATGGCTCTTTGTAAGGTCGCTCCTGTGTTTATTAACCCAAAACGAATGCGTTTATAAGTGAAGGTTGCCCACTTGGTTTAGAAAGTAGTTTTTAAACGATCCTCCTCCGAAACTAGGACTTTGTTGTAACCTAAGAAACCCTCTAGTAGAGAGACAATCTCTGAGTGAGACACGGTCTGCAGGAGTTTCTCCATTGGTGGGACTGGATAATTTTCCTTTTCTAAAGCTCTGTTGAGGTTCCTAAAATCCATGCATAAGCGGATTTCTCCAGACTTTTTCCTCACCAGGACCAAATTTTCCACCCAAGCAGAATGCCTTACTTGGAAGATGATTTTGGCATCTAAACATTTCTTCAATTATTGATACATGAGAGGTTCTAGAAATGGATGATACTTTTGTAATTTCTATTGGAAAGGTTTTACCTCAAGTTTTAACGGTATAGTGTGTTGAATGATGCAGGTATCATAAGTTTTTAGATATCGATAGGACCATGCGAAGACATCCTGATATTGTCTGAACATTTTGAGATAAGATTTTCTTTCCTCTTTAGATATAGTCTTGCCGAGATTCATATTATTTGGATTTTCTAGGGTTTCGATATTTATAGTTTCATGAAGGGGATAGGAGTTACCAGTCTTTGCGTTCTTAGTCCCCCTAAAACATTTTTTCAGATCAAACTGATTTCTGGATTCGCTATCCCCTACAGTTTGGTGTGAGATTTCGATCTGTCAATAGGCTGGCCTATTCGAGGATCATTTTCTATCGATTTCTCCTGGAATACCTCATCGTCAACGACTAAATATTTGAAATTGTCTTGGTTAGTCATAAATTTTATGATATGTTCATCTCCATCAAATACTTTCCAATTAGAGATATTGTTATGCACCGATGGTTTGTAGAGTAGTTCCACAGTGAATCGGGAGGCTTCAGAGTCTTCCAGAGGTGACAACCTTGAAGCAGCTGTGGCCAGGGAATCAACAAGGATATTATTTTCTCTAGGGATCGTGGTGATATTGAAAGCTTCAAAATGCTCCATTAACCTACGCACTTCCTAATCATAATTCTTCAGGTGCGGGGAGTTGTAATGTATAGTATTCCTAACTTGTCTAACGATAATCTCTGAGTCCTCAAAAACTTTCAATTCTTTGATGTTCAAGTCTATGGATTTATTTAACGCTTGTACTAGAGCTTCATACTCAATGGTGTTATTGGTGAATTTGAATTCTATTCTACAGGACATGAGATGAAATTTACCTTTTGGATCAATGAGGATGCACCCTACCCCTGATCCCTGCTGTGATTTAGATACATTAAAGTATAAGGTCCAAATTTGTGAACGATAATCGCCCTTTCCCTTTTCCTAAATAATTTCTTGCTCTCCTATCTTTTGTTTTGTAATCTCTAGCGTAGGGTCTTGGCTAAAGAGGGTGTCTTCTGTTGGTATTGACGACTTCTCTTGAGAAACCATTTCAGAGTTTTGAGTTAGAGGGACATAAGATAAGAGAGGAGAAAAGTTTCTGAAGTGGGAATCGTAGGAACAGTTTCCCATCACGGGGAAATCTGTGGATGCAGGTTCGTTCAAGGTTTCTAAATTAGTGACCGTATGTTTTAGATATCCATCCCTATCGATTTTGATCATATTCTTGTAGCCCTTTAGTGGTAGCCAAAGGTGTGCCTAGTCTGTATTAAAGTACCCATTTAACTTCTTAGACCAATATCAACTTAGTAATAACCCATAGGCCTCTGGGATGTCTACTACGATGATGTCAATCACTTGTACAAACTTAGGATGTGTCACTATTCTGATCATTACATATCTAAGTTCCCCCATGGCTTTGACCTGGGTCCTGTCTAGCTGTATCATATGTTTATCGCTCTGTAGAGGAACGACATTTAATTTTTTTCATATGGACAAGGGCATAATGTTGGAAGATTCTCCTAAATCTACCAAACAATTATGGAGGTTCCTGTTGAAAACTTTGAACGTTAAGAGGAAAGATGGGACAAAAGGCTTCCCCTTCTTATCTTTCGAACATGTATTCACGGTCGGTTTATTTACTGGGTTTGTGGAAGCTAGATTTATTTCCTGACCATTTCCATTCGTAGGGTTTTCTACTGAGTTCAAAGTTTGTAGAAGGAATTATTTCTGCTGAGGGATCCTGCATATGTACATGAATGATATGTTATCCCTTAACATCTTCAAATCTTCAACTACGTTGTAATCCAGTTTGGATGATTCTCGGATATGGATGCTTATAGGTTTTTTACTGGGAGAAAAAGGTGCTTTGGGGTGATCATGAGTTGTCTTATTTCTCGAAGTTTGGGTAGTAGTGATATCTTTTTAGACAGGTGGACTTTTATTGTGTGTTTGCACCACTGAGACCTCGACGGGTGGTTCTTGAGACTCAAACAGGTCATCGAAAGGCATGATCAAGTCAGGATCCCATACCAGCATGGTTGTATCTTGTGGTGGATCAATATCTTCCTAGTTAGAAATATTCATAACTAAACTTCTTGATTGTTCGGTTAGGGAGACTTCGTCTAGAAACCGATTGGCCATCAAATTCATGGCATGCACCCATTGAGGGAATTCTCTTTCGGAGTGGTTTTCCTGGTGATACGTATAGAAATAATCATATGCTACATTCCCTAGATCGATATTTAAGTTAGCTGGGGGAGGTTCAATTGCCTTGAACGGTGGAGTCCTTAATGCGCGTTATTCGGCTCAAACCGGTCAAAACCGCAAGTCGGGGAAGCGAGAACAGAACAAGAAGGATGGAACCTTGGGGTTATAATGTTTGATAACCTAAACAACAACTGGAATAGGCAAAACTTGCCATAGCTAAACTTTACCAGGAGAATAGAGAGTTACGACAATAGTTGGTGGCAAAGAACCCTGAGGTGTCAGCACCGCAAGGTCATGAAGGTAATGTAACCTAGCTTAAAAGACAACTTCAAAAAGCATAAGATATGATCGTGCAGCTACAAGAAGCTCAAAGGATATCAAAATAAAAGAACATGAAAACACCCCAAGGAGCGCAGAGCAGCCTGGGAGAAAATCCGCACGCAGAAAAGACATGAATGGCAGACACTGTTTTGTTTTCTCGGACGTGATGCATATTTTTTTGATAAATTTCCCTGTTTGTTGTGAAAATTTTCACAACCTCAATGTGACCTGGTCAGTTGGCCAAAAGGTGTTGGTAGTTTTTATTTTATGTAACCTATACTCGACGGGAATCTTAATATATAAAACTTGGAAAATTTACCGAAAGGATTCAAGTCATAGAAATTGAATGCATCGTTTCCCTCTTTGTGCGTAAAACTGTGTTCTTGTCTTAGCTTCATGTAAATTAGCCTTGATTTTATAAGTAGCGTAGCTCTGAGTTGCTTTGTATTTTGGTTGATATTTCCCTAACAAAAAATCCTGACGCCGATTGATGCTGACGTGGTGTCACTGAGTAGGGACTCATTAAATAAAACCTGGAAATCAGTTCTTGAGTAATGGTTCGACTCGGGAATTTTTTTAAGTCAAACGTATTAAACTGAGCTTAACATTGCAATTACTGATGCCAGGTGAGTATCGTAGATCAACCTTTAGGAAAACAACTAGTGTGCAGTTTCTTCATGGGTTATCCTTCTTCGAATCTCCCGATACCGCAAACGTTTCAGAAGTTGGTGATCGACGATTATTATTTCATTTTTGTTCAATTCTTATTATTTTAACCTTTCGCTGATGTCGAGAGAATAATTCATTGACAATATCCTTTGTGAAGTTAGTTCATGAAAGAAAACGTTCGTCTGCTGACACCGATGAGGATCAGCGGTCGGTGACTGCAGTGTTCCCGAGTGATTTTCTTCCTCCTGTAATTCTTTCCGATGCCGGGTCCACGAACATGTAGGGAAAAGTTTTGGTTGTCGATTCTTTAGTTCTTTAAGTTATAGATTTATCGCATGTTTAAGAAATATTTTAAAGAATTAGTGAGAATAAAAAATGATAATCAAAGGACATATTTTTTCATATTAGACAATGCCAAAAGATCAAGTGGTACCTAAAAAGTCAAAATTTGACGTAGACATTTTAGGGTGTGTTGAGTGCTCAACAAATGGCGATTCATTGGGTGAAAGAAAAACCTATGTCCTTCCTTCATGCTCGGCTGCTATGAAAGCTGGTGGAGAACCTTTCCTAGTTTTAAATCAGAGCCTCTTTTACCCTTGCAATTTGAAATTATTCGGTTGATGCTTTCGGTTCTACCCATGGGGTTTTAACCTTTATTCCTCCTTATTTTCCTATAACCCTGACTCATGCCCCCTTTTTACAAAATTCTAGCAAAGCATTCACTGGCATGAATCCCTTAGTTACCTTTACTCACTCGCGTTGGTGTTTCTCCACTACCAACGAGCATTCATAGCCCTGTCGGGGTCACCCCAACATCACAGACCTTACTCCACTGCCAGCGAGCATCCATAGCCCCGACAAAGATATCTGCATACCCTCTCCTACTGTTCACCCTTTTTATAATATCAACTTTACTCTAACATGATGCCCCCAGCGAGTGGGAGAGGATCACGTCTGCTTATTTTGCAAAGTGAGATAGTCAAGGTGAATATTTACTAGCTTTGTGTTTGGGGTTCATGTAGTCCTTTCCAACTTTCCTTCTTTTCCTTAAGGTCTTACCAGGCCACTAAGTAGACCCTTTCGACATTTCTCCGAAGTTGTTCATTTGCATCGGTTAGATAGAGGACCCCTTAAAGAAACCGCAAGTTCCTTGATGATTCTTGTGTTGTATGTGAGCGATGAGTTCAAAACAAAGTTCGTTATACATGAAATAAGATCAACCATTGTCTTGCTAAACATGACTTTAAAAAGAGAATAAATCCAGAAATCAAAAGAAAACAAAAATGTATTTCGTAATCACGAAAACACTAAAACAATAGATTTTTTGTTTTATTGGCATATTGTTTGAGGGCTTGGGCATTTACTTGGAGGGCATTAGGTCCCCCCCTTAGATTATGCAACCGATAATTTCCCACCCCAATATTCTCAGCCATCTGGAAAGGTCCAAGCCACAGATTCTGAAACTTAGAATGCTTCCCTTTTGGCTCATTTTCTCTGTCCCATTTTAGGAATAAGTCTCCTACTTCAAATTTTTTCTCTTTAGCCTTATGCTTATCAAACCATCTTTTCACTATCCGTTGGTGAGCTAGAAAATTTGACTGATCCTTTTCTCTCTCTTCTTCTAGCATGAGAAGAGTATCAATTCTTGGTTGTATGATCAATGAGGGTTCCCCGTTGGAATCTTGGGCTAGTTGAAGAGATGGAAGATAAAGCCCATTTGGGAGAATGGATTCCTATCTGTAAACCAGGAAGTACGGGGAATTTCCTATAGCTTCCTTAGGTGTGACCCTATCGGCCCACAAAGCGTTATGGAGTAGATTATGCCAATTCCGTTGGTTATTTGCAACTGTATTTTATAATATTCTCACTAGGTTCGTATTGGTTGATTCTGCCACCTTGTTTCCCTTTGGAAAATAATTTGTAGAGTACCTAATTATCATTACTTTGTCTAAAGAAAACTCTGTCAATAGAGTGGAAGAAAAATATGCCGCATTATAAAAAACTAGAACAAAAGGGACACCAAACCTTGTGATCAACTATTGTTCTATGAATTGGATCACCACCTTCTCATTTACATGAGTTAGAGGGATGGCCTCTGTGCAATTTGTGAAATAATAAGTGGCTGTAAGTATATACTTGTGTTGTTTCAAGAAACTGGGTGTAATTTCTCCTATGATATTCAACCCCCATTACTCAAAAGGCCTAAAGACAGTCACTGGTTGGAGTGGAATTGCTTCTCTCTTCTCTCTCCCAGCGCTTATCTAAAAAAATTTCCATTTCCTAGCATATGTGCGAGCATCTTTGAATAAGGTGGGACAATAATAGTCGGATCTCAGTATCTTATGAGTGGTGGTGTTTCCTACAAAATGTCCACCAGTAGGGCCATCATGGAGCTCCTTCAGAACTTTGTTTGCATCTTTATTTTTGAGACATCTTAAGAATACCCCATCATAGTTAATCCGAAAGAGTACCGAATTTATGAGGCAATATTGTACAGATTTTAACCTGAGAGCTCTCCTTTCTCTCGAGTTGAGATTTCCTGGACAAGCTCTATGGTGTAGGATACAAGTTAAATTATCATACCAATACTCTAGCCCTGGGGAAATGTATGAAGCTTCACCACACCATAATGTCGTTTCATTCTCTCAACCAAAATATTCATTTACTTGGTTCTAAGCTTCAACTGCGAGTTTGCACAACTCTTGCCCTTTCCCTAGTTTGGCAAGTTTTATATCTAGATCAAATTCTTGGACCACTACCATCCAGTTCCCTCTCCTTTCCCCTATATATTGCTGAGTAAACAAGGATTAGACCATAGGGTGAGGCACAATCACTTTGGTGTGGTTCTTGAGGATGTAATACTTGAAGTGCTTTACTGCCTTATATACGACATAGGCATATTTATCAATAGTAGGATAGTTAAGTTTGACTCCTTAGAGATAAGTACTCATGAACGACACTGAGGCCTCGTTGTTTTCATCATCCTTCTGAATCAATACTGCAGCTAACGACTGGTCAGAAGAAAAAGTATAAAGGAAGAAATCCCTATTTAAATTGGGACTTCGTAACACAGGGCCTAGGATACAACAGCTTTAATATTGCTGAAAGCATCCTTTCGTTCGTCATCCCACTTAATTTGGCATCTTTGTGAGTCATGTTTTGTAAGGGATTGATAGTTTCTATGAAATCGGGAGTGAACTTCCTCACAAAATTGATTTGCCCAAAAAAGGACTGCATAACTTTCTTGTTATGAGGCAACGAGAGTTGAGCTATTGTAACACCACTTTTTACATGGCTCATATAGGCATTATATAATCCACATGAATTTAAGAAAATAAATACATTTAAGCTCAAAGTAAACATATTATTTACTGCTATAATATACAATCAATAACATTAACATTAAATTGATATGCACAATAGAATACATGATAGTTATAATTACACAGAGATGCAGAATTATGAATAAAACATCATCTTATACTTATCTTTGAAAACCTTGGTGATTACACCAACCACGTGCAGGCCTTCCATGAACCTCCCATCCTTAGACCACACTGCTCGTCAGCTCAACAGTGGGTCACCCATGAGTTGAGACTAAGCTCCACCCCAAGGTAAGGAATCCTAGGCTAGGATGAGGTTACAAGGAAAACAACATAGAAAGACTGGAAGGATTCTTTCCAGGATTCCATCTTACACCCACTACTTCCAGACTCTCAGTCCCCACATGCCTGTTCCACCCGGGAGTATACACCTTCACAACCACAGTCCATTGGTGCTACACCTCCCTCTCTGGGTCTCTGCAACAGGCCAGATCAGGAAGTCTCAGAGCCTGAAGCTGGTGTTGGACACTCTCTGGAAGAAACCACTTCCTAGCAAATTCTCTCACCTAGAAAGAGTTGCTCACAGGCCTGACAACCTACCTCTTCCAACAACAGTCACCTCCCTCACCTGGAGAGAGGTCATACACAGGCTCAATC
>JASDQU010349261.1:0-12267 GCA_032191745.1 Picea mariana
TTGTGACCTTCTTTGTCGCTTTCACATGGACGATTGTAAACCAACCCCTTCTCCCTTCCAGTCTGGAGTCAATCTTTCTTCCACATGTACTTCTCCTAAAGTTGATGCCACCCTATACCGTCAGTTAGTTGGTAGCCTCTTATACTTGACTCATACCCATATTGATCTTTTCTTTGTTGTTGGTCTTGTTGCCCCATATATGAAAACACCCCATGAAAGACATTGGAAATAGGCTGAAAGGATACTTCTCTATGTTTGTGGTACATTTCAGTTCGAGATACATTACAGTTCAGGGGGGGACTCCTTTATTTGTTGGTTTCACTGATTCAGATTGGGCCATCGATCCTGATGATCAAAAGTCTACTGCAAGTTATGTTTTCAGCCTTGGTTCAGGGCCTGTCACTTGGGCCTGTAAGAAATAACAGGCTATTTCACTTTCTTCAGCAGAAGAAGAGTACCGAGAAGCAGTAAATGCAAGTCAGGAAGCCCTGTGGCTTCGACAGATCCTTTCAGAGTTTGGATTCCAGCACCAGCATCCGAACAACATTTGGTGTGACAATCAGAGTGCCATCAAGCTCACCAAATACCCAGTTCAACATCAATGTAGAAAACACATCGAGCTACACATGCACTTCATCAGAAAGCTCATTCATGATCAAGTTATTGAAGTGCTATTTTTCCCTACAGAAGATCAAGTTGAAGACATTTTCACAAAGTCTCTTACAGAAGTGAAGTTTTCCAAACTTCGATCTATGTTNTGATAAAGTTATTGAAATGCTCTTTTGTCCTATAGAAGATCAAGTTGCAGACATTTTCACAAAGTCTCTTACAGAAGCGAAGTTTTCCAAACTTCGATCTATGTTATGAGTTCAGGAAGTTTTCATTAAGGGGGGATAGGCTCTAATGCCTCCTTCCTTCTCCTATTGTGTCACTATTGTAATTCCTTCAATCCTATCCCAAGTTTTTCTTAAGGGGGGATGTTAGGATATTTAGACACTTAGTATTTAGTTAAGATCTACTTGGTCTAATGTGTCATTAGGTAAAAGTGTGTTTCTTAGTGTGTTTCTTTAGTATGCATTAGTATGCATTTGTAGTTAGGAAATCCGACAGTCACAATATGTTCTCGACATAGAGTGATCTGACGGTTCATACTCTCCTCGATCTTAATGACCATTGATCCATGTCTTAACACCCGATTGGTCCATGATCTCTATTTAAATAGCATGGAAGGTCATTTGTCGATGATCGATTGTGAGAAAATCTCTTGTAAAATCTCTCTGTAATCTTTTTCTTTGCATTAATAAACTGCTCCAAGTGGTCGCATTGGCTAGGACCGTGGATGTTTCCCCATAGGGGTTTTACCACGTGAAAACATCAGTGTGTTGATCTTTGATCTGGTTATGTGAGTGGTTACTGAAGGTGTTTGTCCTCTGTTGGAATAACTGTGTTGTCTAACAATTACAGTTCAGAGGGGACTCCTTTATTGGTTGCTTTCACTGATTCAGACTGGGCCGACGACCCTGATGATCGGAAGTATACTGCAGGTTATGTTTTCAGCCTTGGTTTAGGACCTGTCACTTGGGCCTGTAAGAAACAATAGGCTATTGCACTTTCTTCAGCAGAAGTAGAGTACCGAGCAGTGGTAAATGCCAGTCAGGAAGCCTTGTGGCTTCGAAAGATCCTTTCAGATTTTGGATTCCAACAACAGCATTCGACCAACCTTTGGTGTGACAATCAGAGTGCCATCAAGCTCACCAAATACCTAGTTCAACATCAGTGTAGCAAACACATTGAGATACACATGCACTTTATCAGAAAAATCATTCATGATCAAGTTATTGAAGTTCTCTTTTTCCCTACAGAAGATCAAGTTGCAAACATTTTCACAAAGTCTCTTACAAAAGCAAAGTTTTCCAAAATTTGATCTATGTTAGGAATTCAGGAAGTTGTCATTAAGGGGGGATAGGATCTAATGCCTCCTTCCTTCTCTTATTGTGTCAACATTGTAAATCCTTCAATCTTATCCCAAGTTGTTCTTAAGGGGGGATGTTAGGATATTTAAACACTTAGGAGTTAGTTAATATCTACTTGGTCTAATGTGTTTTTATGTAAACATGTGTTTCTTAGTGTGTTTATTTAGTATGAATTTGTAGTTGGGAAATCCGATGGTCACGATATGCTCCCGACATAGAGTGATCTGACGGTTCATATTCTCCTTGATCTTAACGACCATTGATCTGTGGATTAACACCCAATTTTTCCATGATCTCTATTTAAAGAGCATGGAGGGTCATTTTCTGATGATCGATTGTGAGAAAATATTTTTTTAAATATCTTTGTAATCTTTTTCTTTTGCATTAATAAACTGCTCCAACTGGTCGCATTGGCTGGGGCCATGGATGTTTCCTCGTAGGGGTTTTACCACGTCAAAACATCGGTGTGTTGATATTTGATCTAGTTGTGTGAGTGGTTAATGAAAGAATACATGTGTTGTCGAATAGGTTGAGAGAATCAAGGACATGGATGAGGAGTCTTTGGGTGGTTTTGAGACTTTTCCCTTTATGTACTTGAAGATAGTTTGAGATCCTACATTCATGGATCTTTTTTTTCCTCTTTTGTAATTAGATCCTATTATTGTGGATCTAGGAATTAAATTATCTTTCTTAAGAGGGAGTGAGGAAAAACTATATAATGCCTTATGTGAGCCCTTTTTAAGGGGGGAGAGTAAGGAGGAGAGTAATGGAGAGTTAAGGAGTGGAGTTAGAAAGCCATAGTTCTACTACTCCTAAAATTTTGAGAGACTCATTCATGTAAGGTATTATCCTTCTTGATGTCTGGAGAGGTATAAGTGTGAGAACTCTTCTTGAATCCCCATTGAAGGAGAATGCATCTCTTATGTAATCACTTATGATAAGGTCCCAACATATTTTGAAGAAGGAATGAAAGTGATCCATATTCCAATTGAGGCGGGTCCGGAGATGTAGCCCAGGAGGGGTGAACTCCGTTACCAACATTGGTTGTCTCTCTCACTTGTCTTTTCATGTGCTTTATTCCATTTTGAGTTCATGTGTGTTATGTATTATTGTTTACAAGCATGGTTAATCATGGATTCATAG
Organism: Picea mariana; assembly: GCA_032191745.1. NCBI lineage: Eukaryota > Viridiplantae > Streptophyta > Pinopsida > Pinales > Pinaceae > Picea > Picea mariana. Next base: position 3,117 of record JASDQU010349261.1, read on the forward strand.
GCCCTTTAATCCTTATGCAAATACTTCGTCGGAAAACGATTCTTGATTGAAAACTTGCGTAAAGTACTCACCCGTTTTCAGATCATTTATCCACCACCACCATGATGGAATCATGTTGCTTCACTATTCTGGGAAGCTTTGTAATAAAATCAAGCATAACAACTTCCCATTTCTATTCTATAATGGGAAATAGTTGTAACAAACCTTCTGTGTTTCTATGCTCTGTCTTTATTTTTTGGCATTCTAGACATATGTCTATGTAATTATTTAGTTCCTTCTTCATTCTTGGCCAAAAGTATTGTATTCTTACAACTGCAATTGTCTTTTGATATCTTGGGTGCTTAACATATGAAACATTATGAATTTCCTTCAACACTGCATTTTTCAGCTCATTGGAATCCGACACATATACTTTTCCCTTGTACATGAGAATCCCATCTTCTTTCAGCTCATAAAAATTAAATTTCTGCTGAAAATTTCCTTGTTGTAATGTCTCATTTATTTTTAAATAATTTTTATATGAATTTGTTGCTACAACAATGTTTTCCATCAGATCTGTCGTGTACATGCTAATGGTTGCAATATGCACTTCATGAGCTCTCCTACTGAGTGCATCAACCACTTGATTTTCTTTTCCCTTTATATGCTTAATTTCAAAATCATATTCACTAAGGAGTTATATCCATCTAGTTTGTCTGGCATTTAATGTTGGTTTTCCAAACAAATATTTCAGACCATAGTGGTTTGTCCTTAGCTCAAATTTCTTACCCATGAGGTAATGTCTCCACATTTTTAATGCATGTACAATTGCTACTAATTCTAGATCATGGGTAGCATAATTCCTCTCATGCTCCTTTAATTTTCTAGACTCATAGCATGCCGCATGACCCTTTTGAATGAAAACTCTATAGATCCCTTCCTTGCATGCACATGTGCACACAACAAAACCTTCACTTGGATCTACAATATTCAATATTGGTGCACTTTCCAATATGTGTTTTAGCTGCTGAAATCTCTCTTCACACTTGGGTGTCTATTCAAATTTCACTCCCTTCTTTTGCAAATAAGTGATAGGACTTGCAATCTTTGAAAAACCTTTGATGATTTTTTTGTAATAATCAACAAGACCTATGAATGATCTAACCTCTTTGACATTCTTTGGCGTTGTCCATCCTCTAATGGCCTCTATATTCTCAGGATCAACTTTTATCCCTATTGCTGAAATTATATGCCCCAAGTAGTGAATGTATTTTTGGTAAAACATGCACTGTCTTAGCTTAGAATACAATTTATGCTCTCTTATAAATTGCAACACCATTATTAAATGCTGCTCATGTTCCTCTTATGAATTAGAGTATACAAGTATATCATCTAGGAACACAATCACAAACTTGTCCAGGTACTACCTGAACACTCCATTCATCAGGAACATAAAGACTGCTAGTGCATTTGATGGACCATGAATTCATAATGTCGATATATTGTTCTCAATGTTGTCTCGTTGATTTCCTCTTCTTTTTATCCTCACTTGATGATAAATTTATCTCAAGTAGGTCTTTGAAAATATTCTTGCATGTTTCAACTGATCAAATAAGTCATCAGTTCTTGGTAAATGATACTTGTTCTTTATGGTGACCTTATGCAATTGTCTAAAATCAATATACAACTTTAAGGTTCCATATTTATTCTTCATAAAAATAATTGGGGCTCCCCAAGGTGACACACCTGGGCATATATACCCCTTCTTTAACAATTATTCCAGCTGCATCTGCAACTCTTTCAATTATGGTGTTCCCATTCTGTATGGTTTCTTGGATAATGGGGCAGCTCCTGGCACCAATTCAATAGATAAATCAATATCTCTCTTTGGTGAAAATCCAAAGAATTCTCTAAAAACATCTTCAAAATCCTGTAAGATGAAATGGTCTTCAATGATTTCCACTTTATCTTTGGTTGTCTCTTCCACAGGGGCTGCAAAATTATGACATCCCTTCATGAAAATCTTCTTCAACTGCATAGCTAAAATTTCTCTAACAACTACAACTTGTGGAATGCCTTGAATCTTGCCTTGCTGCCCTTATTCATCAAGACATGTGTGATAGAAAAACAGGATCGCGGAGCAATAAAATAAAATAAAATGCGGAAATAAAACACAAAAGATACACAATACAATAGAGGCACAAATATACGTGGTTCACCCAGTGTAGGCTACGTTCACCAGAGAAATTGTCAGGTCCTTCCTTTATTATTATCCAGCAAATGAAAGGATACAACATACAACAAACCTGTTGTAACTTCCTCTTCTTTCTCTCACAGTCTCCTATATCAGAATACAATATTCGCAATGATGCATAGCCGCAATACATTTCCCTCATAAAAGAGGGTTACCTTCTAGGAAAAAAAAAACACTAACATAATTTTTACCGTTAGATCTGCGACCTTATAATGAATAGTCCAAATTTACAATGGAATTACAATATACATTTACAAGGCAATTTTTCCTTCGGGGGACACTGCCCCTGGACCCCGCATAGGGGGTAACCCTCTCTGCACTCCTCCATGTGGAAGAGTGTACATTCTTCTGGGATGTAAATTATTCATGGGGTATAAAAATGACTGAAAACAATGACCTTTGAATCTGGAAGATAATTAGGCTCCACAACCAACAATGTGATTGTCTTGTGCTAATAGTCTAGGACAACATGATGCTTTTCCAGGCAATCCATGCCAATTAGACAGTCATATGAACCCAATGGTATGATATTTACAACTACCTTTGTGTTGAGTCCATTCATGTCTATCGTACAATCTTTAACCAACTCATGGATATTTCTCTTAGCTCCCATGGCTAACTGAACTAACCAAGATTTCTTATGCTTACACCTTTGCAAATGAAATCTTTCAAAAATGTTAGCATTTATGTAACTATGGGTAGCTCCATAATCAATTAAAATTGATATGGGTTGGTTATCAATCTTACCTTCCACTTCAATCATGGGGGATTGGTACTCTACTTTCTTATTGTCTAAGGCTTCATAAATCCTTGGCATGCTTCCTCCCATGTCTTCCACTATTTCAGCCTCCTGAATGTTGTGGATAGTCCTCATTATTTCCCCTTTGTTAGAGTATTCCCTATATAAGTTATTTCCCTCACATTCCCAACATTGCACAAGCTGTTGCCTTGGCCTTTTCCCAAATAAATATGCAGTCTTGTGTTCATTTTGGGTTGATTGACCTTGTTTATTTGCTTGGGTATTGTTCTTGAAAAAGGGTGGATTAAAACCTTTCTTCCTCTTATCCTTTTTCCCTTTCATATTGTCATTCCAAGCCTTTTGGAAAATTGGTCTTCCTCTGCTTTTCTCTCCTTATAGTTTCCTCCAAGGTATTGGGGTTATCATATTGAATCTTGTCACTATAGAAGGGGGGTAAGCCACTTAGAAACCTTTGGATTTTTACTTTCTCATCCTTGATGAAGTCAACATACTTTAACAATTCAAGGAACCTTTTCTCATATTCCTTCATTGTCATGCTTTCCAACTTGAGTTCAAAGAACTCTTTCATCTTTCTTTCATAGTAATGCTCGAAAAAATATTTCTCCTAGAAATATCCTTTGAACTGCCTCCATGAGATCCTCTTCTCATCAAGGTTCTTGGATTTCTTAAGTTGATCCCACCACATGGATGCCTTTCCTTGCAAGTGGTAGGTGGAAATTCTATCTTCTACCCTTGATTGGTAATCATGCAGCTGGAAATATTTCTTCATTTTCAAATGATAGGTCTCGGCCTCTTCACCCTTCTAGTGTTCACCATTGAAATTAGGTGACTTGATATTATTGAGCTCAACTTGCAATATGTCTACCTCATGCCTTCATATTTTCCTCCTAATAGGAGACACACTTGGGTTGCTCCCTGGCCCCGAACTTGCATGATTTATTCTGTTGGATTTACTTGGAGAATCATGGCATCTGCTCAGGCTTCTTGACTGCCTATCATTTCCATGATCATGCCTTTTTCTATAGGATCTAGATATTGAAACTTTTCTATCATTAATTGCTTTCTTAGTGCCAGATTCCTTGTTAAATTGTTTCTGCATCATCCATAACTCCATTCATCATATAAGAACCAAATTTTTTTTCCTTACCTCTAATTATGCAAGAAATGTGCATGTAATAATTATTGTTAGAACATGCATAACACAAAACAATTCATCCATTATAATGTAGGTTACTCTTCATCAATTTATGAAGGATAAATTGCATCAATTCAAATTTATATTATTTTGATGCATTCCTCTCTAAAACAACTTTCCAACGGCTGCACCCATGCCTCAATATGAGTTATGAGCAAAAAGTTACAACATGTACATGCTGCAATTTCCATTCTTTTACTGCTACAGAAATATATGTATTAATTTATAAGAAATTTTTTTGCCCAAATCAAAATTTTGGGTTGACATATGTCTTCTACTCCTCAATCCATTTCCATCAACTATTTGTTTTTTCAAATCCGAATTCCAAGCTGAAAGTTATGGTCTAGAGAAGTTTAGGTTGTTTTACCCAATTTATCCCTACATGTTATAGGTGCCTTATTTATCTTCTTGTGCATTTTCAGGTACACATAACCCAAATCTGACTCCACTACTACATTCTATGGGTCATAATATTTCCATCGATTACACCGGTGCCCCAAATAGAGTTATGAGCATGGATTTATGCCTTCCAGGAGTAAATTTGGTGCCAACATTTTACCCTCATTGTTTTGGTTGTAACTTTCTCATACGAGCTCCATTTTGTGAACTGTTTAGCTCATTAGATAGCTCTTTCTGAGTTATTTTAGTTGTGCTACAAATATAGAGTGTACCAAGGTACACTTTGTTCATATGGGTTTTGATTGGATAAAAATGTCGTTTAGGTCCTAAAAAATACCCTGCAAGCTAATGACCTTCAAAGATATGAAAAATTCAGAAAATTTCATATAAAAATGATTGTTTTAATATTGTAACAACCCTTTAAATATTGACAGTTGATCTCAAATTGTGTGGAATATGAGTCGTTTATCCAGGCTACATTGACCATTGACGACCAACTTTCTTCTTTGGAACTCCCAACTCTTTCCCCAACCCGTCGACCCGACCGTCGACCATCAGCCCAATTCCCATATGACCGATTCACACACAACTCCAAACCAGTTGACCTGACCATCGGTTGCAATTAATCTTTGTTTTCGAATGAAAAATTCTCATTAATTTGGTTGATTCCCGACCATCGTCCCATTGACAATCAACAATCCTCGATGACTTTCAAAAACTCTTCCTCAGTTCGGTTGACCCAACCATCAACCGTCGACCACTTTTGGGATGACATGGAAATTGTTCATGCATCATGACATGTGGATCTTAGCGTAGCATGGCAGATCATCCTGAGGTGTGAACTTGGATGATGTGGCATGAAATGTCATCACCCTCCCTTTCCTTCATCGACCATCGACTGATTCTCTTAAACGACCTGAATGCCTCACTGAATCTGGTCGAATCTCGACCATCGATTATTTCTTTTGCACATTTGAAAATAGTTTGTTGAATTGGCCGACGCATGACCATTGACCCATTATCCATCACTGATTTCCATTGGTGATTGAAAATACTTCCCTAGATTCGATTAACCGTCGACCATCAATGGTCATAGATGTCTCTTTCCCAAACCAAACTCTTCGCCATTTTGGTCGACCCGACCATCGGCCGTCGGTGATTTCTCTTGGAAATTTCCACACTCATAAAATTTTCGACCAAAATCCTCGATGAATCTAAGCCATCGATTTATAGTGAAAATGATCTTGGTTGTTGGTTCTATTCCATCCTTCCATGACCAAAATGAATACAGACCATCGATTTGATCCATTTCAAAACCGATGAAATGAATCCTAGTCGTTGACTTGATCAACCTTTCAAACGTCCAAACCATTGCAAATTTTTAAATTTATCACAACAAATATTCAAAAGTGATCTCGGTTGTCGATTCGCCAAACTGCCTGTAACTCTACAACAACCATTAAAACTCTAAATTCAACCATTCCAAATCGAATTTGGCTCTGCAACTTGCAAATTTACTTCATTAAATTTCTTAAAGTGATATGAGTCACTCAAACTCGAATTTTACTCACGAATTTGGGGATTTCACTCAAATTTCTATCTATTTTTACCTAAATTTGTCACAAACAAATCTGTAACAGTGAATTTTCTAAAATTCACATTAGTTCAAGCCCATACAAGCCTAGTGTTTGAACTAGGCACTTTGATACCATAATGTAACATCCCCCAACCCGACCGAGGGACATTATAGTGCAAAATACTCATAAAAATGAAATTTATGCTAACTAATTTAATTCTTTTATAGCTAATTGATTTCCTGTAGCTTTCGGCTATGAATTAAAACATATTTAGATAATCTTCACTACCATTACACTTATGCATCTCATGGCATTGAAACATGAAATATTTTCATTCCTTTTAGAGGAATAAGTCAATTGTGCTTATCATGTTTCACTGTTGTCATCACAATTTGGCTTCCTTTTTTAACTTGATCTTATGATTTTTTAAGGGTTTCTTTAGCTTATTTATTTTTTGAATTTTTCTATAATTGTTAAATCAAGCCCGATTTGAAAATCAAGGGGCTCTTCTCTCTTGAGTAATTGGCCTTTCCTCCTGATTTTCATATTGGGCCAGATGGTCATATTTGGCCCCTTTCCTCTTTCTTTTTCTTTTGTTCAATTTTCTTTCTATATGTTGTGATTTTTTTGAATTATTTGAATTCTTTTTATTTTGTTCAAAGTTTTATTTATGGGGTTTATTATCAAGCAAATATATGTAGAATGACAACCCCAAAAAATTATTTTGATACTAATGCTCAGCATGCAGAGTCCAGCAGTGGGTACAAGACTGTAAATCAGATTTGAAGGATATCGGTTGAAAACCAATTGGTAAGGCATGCAAATAAAACAACCCAAAATTCTAGTTCGAATATTTTGCTCAAGACTACAAATATTGACAAGTGAAAAATAAGTTGTAATGGAGTATGTGGGTTTCTTTGAAGAACATGGAAGACGTTGTACAAAAAATCAAAACTGAGCTATTTACACTGAGTTCACACAGTTGAACAAGGGCATATTGGCTGTGAAATAAAGGTTGTGCAATAACTATTAGGAGTAACCATAATAATACAACAAGGATTACTGCTTACAAAATAATCCCAAACTAAATTGAGATAAAGACAAGAAAAATCACGCACAAATTAACCAGTCAAGCAGAGACATTTCTAAAAATATCATTGCAAAAAGAATGTGCATATGATGGATACAAGCTATAATATACATACATTTCTAAACGCTTCAAATACCTCCAAAAAACAAGTGCCCAATTACCATAACCACCATGACCTAGCTCTTGGAAAAGACTGTCACTCCAGCAACTTCTAACAGTTCAAAAACACGAGTCTCTTTTTGGATTAGTTAACTAGGAGAGTTGACTAAGAAGTTAACCGAGTGGTTGACTAGGCATTCGATTAGTTTAATAATTAGACCAAAGAAGTCAACTAGCTTGCAAAACAAGGTAGAAATCAAGGATTTGGTTATGTTCTCTCACCAATCTAAGTGGACCTCATCTTCCTCACTGTAAGGAGCTGATTACATCTTGGTGATATATAACATGGATTTATGTGTCAATCTAAAGACAAGAGTGTGATATGTGTTGTGTATGGAATATTTTTTTTTCTTACACTTTTATGTATATTGAGCTGTGATCACTTGTGCTTGAGTGATATAACAATTTCTTTAGACACCATCTCATTCTTAAAATAACTAGCTCTCTTATTGATCCAAAAAGGATCCAGAGAAAGCTAAGAACAACTCATAACACAGAGAGGCAACTCAGAATGGTCAGAATGGCTTCAACAGACAGAGAAAGGGAAAAAAAACAAAGTTCCCAAAACTCAGTTAAAATGGCATGATCGCGAAGAGCGTGTCACAATATTTCTAATCGTGCAAACGGCTCGTCAAACAGAGTTAGGGATCGAAAGATATAAGCGGTCAAAATTGGTCAAAAAGTCAAAGTTCAAGGTGACACATGGCACCACTAAAAGGGTGACACGTGTCACATACATACAACTGATGTGGAATAGTGATGAGTTGGCATGGGATGACGTGGCAAGGTCGTACAAGGTTGATGGAAGACACATGGGTGAATTAAGTTGTGACAAGTGGCATTTTATTAAGAAAATGATATGGTACCACGTGGTCTAGTCATGGGCTGCCACGTGGCACCCCTCTAGTGGTTGGCATGTGAAAAAAATTTATATGACTCCATCGAATTCAAACCCATAACCTCCTTTATCCCAAAGGCGTCACATCTCTGCGCTAACCAACATACCACTGTGTGTTTCTTGTTAGTAATATGGTGCACATGATATTGAAGTTTAAAGTTTTATGTGGGCGCCAAAGGAAAGGGGCTAGGCCTTTGGCCCAACCCCTTGTTATATGTTAAATGCATGCACCCACAACATATATATTCCAACCACCACATATAACACATGTTTTGCCATTCTAGCCGCCTCCGTCAAACCATCCACCATTCGTGCCAAATTTGTTATAACCATGTATGCTAAAAAGGGGAGGCCTGTGGGATTCGACCTTAGGACCTCCACCAACTAAACAAGCTTAAAATAGCTCTATCTACCAGCGCGTCAAGTGCCTTAATCAATGAATAACCGCCACAATATATTTTATAAAGGGGGTCTCACCAGTGTTTGGGATAGAGAAAGACATAGGCAGACCGAGCACGCCCGTACGAAATTTGTATGGACTGGGGCACGCTTTTTGATATTTCTCAATTATTTATTTCATAAGAAGTGGCACGGTAACCGAGGCAGGGGTGTGTCTTGGGCCTGAAAGTGTCAGACTCGGATCGAGGCATGGAGACAGTCATTTTTAGGTAAAACAACGCCATGAATGCAGTGGTGATGTTGTTGGATTACTAAGAGGGGGGGTGAATCAGTAATAGTGTAATTATAATCCTTTTTCTTCAAATAATCCAAGTTTTATATCAATGTAGAATTATTATCCAATAATGAACAATAAGAAATGAACAATCACACACATACACA
>JASDQU010349264.1:0-11821 GCA_032191745.1 Picea mariana
GATGTGTATTTCTCAGTGATCTTGTTCTTATTATGCTCTTATCTTATGAAATGCAAAGAACTATAATAATGGCATAAAACATTAACACTAAGGTGACATTGAGTAGGTATTCCCATAGTTCTCAACATCTTGTGGATTGGGTCAGGATTTTCCCAATCTACAATTTGTGCAATAATAGAATTCATCCTTTTATTCATAACATTTATATGATGACCTTAGGAATTTTTTATGATGTATATGGAGAAGACACTATGAATGTTTCTTCATATTTATACTTGTATACTTCCTTTTCATTTCTTGGTCTTATGATCATAGTATAGATTTCATTATGAATGTTGGAGTGAAAAATGGAAGGTTAAAAAGTAGTGGTGATGGTACTTTGTAAGTGGTGATGATATGTAGTGGGATGTGGAGTGGTTATGCATCATTTTTCCAATTTCTTAGTAAATTAAAGAGATTTATACCTTCTTTACCTCAGGTTACCTTTTATGTGTTTCCGAACTTGTGTGGGGCTGATGTATGCTAGCTAAATGTTGAATATGAGGGAGATCAAGGCTGATAAATGCTGAGAATATGAGAGAGAACTGAAGTTGATGAGACATGAATCCGTTGAAAGAGGTTGAACTGAAACATGCTGAAGGAAGGAAAAATTGGTTGAGATGAATTGAAAATGTTGGATATGATGCCAATAATCTGAATATATGGAAGGGATATGAAGATCTCCCCCAAACCTAATGGTTTGCATGCCCTCATGCAAACTGCTTAACACTGAGTGGTAGTCTTTTATTGGAACACAATGCTACAAGGAAACAAACTACTACAAGATTTTGTTGATACTATGAAAACATATAGTCTTTGTCCTTTATCCGCATGTATGTACAAGTTATTCCATGTGAATGAATGTTCTTGAAGTCGAACATGGAAAAAAATTGTTGCAGCACCAATCAATAATGGAAATCATTAACTAACGCAAGACCACTCACCAGTGATGTCAATGAGCATAAAGGTACTAGGGTACAACCAAGTAGGTACGAATAGATGTGTTGATGTCGAGTCCCCTGTAGGTTATGAGGATCAAGAGACATTGATGTATCCCCTTTTCTTCAGCGAGGAAGTCTACCATCGAGGCATGTAAAATCCAAGGTACTACAAATGACTATAGCCTTGTTCCCATATGATGTGATGATGTCGATGGGACAAGATTCATTGGAAAGTGGACCTTAAGGAATTCCACATCATCTAATGTGAGCACAAAACATAAATGATTTGAAGAATACAATACAAGATTTGAACCAACATAAACTTATAGAACTTATTGTGAATCTTGCCCACCATGAGTCCTGTTTTCAAGCAAGATTCATGTCTAGCTATGCCAGTTACCTGGTTTTCATAGCTAGACTTATTTTTCTCTTTATTATTATATTTATTTATTTAGTACAATTCCCTAATGTACTTGAAAAGGTCAAGTGTAGGAGTATTTCCAATGAAGCCATGTGTGTAACATGATTACAAATATATTCATACTCAGGTTTGAAAAATGTGCTTTAATGTATACCAGAGCATGAGATGTCAGCTACTTCGAATGATATGATGTGAAGAGTTGTTGAAGAAGAGAGTGATACTTCAATTTGATGGTCGTCTAGAACCAATGCTCAATATAGTCATGATGTCCTTGGTTTTCTTCTTCATTTAGACCACTCTGCATGTCCTCCTTTTCCATGCCATACATATCTTCTTGGTCGACTTCCTGAATGCATAAAGGATTTGAAGATGGGCATGGTGGAAATTCCTCAGTCTTAGGTTCTATTGTCTGCTCTCCTTCGGATGTAGTGCATGGTTGTCTAATATCCTCTGTAAATTGACAAGGATGATCGAGGGGACCTTCTAGATGTGGCTCATGGAACATTTGGTGATCTATCACTTCCTGGAGTACATGTATGTTCTTGATTGATGTCAAGAATTTCTCTTCCTAAGAGGAAAAGATCTCAGCTGCTGCTAGGATTTGAGAAATATCTTGGATTAGCATTTCCTTTGTTATTCAACGGACTCTTGAGAATCCTTCTTTTTTTAGCTGGTAGGTCCTGTATTTCACCGGGGTTAGTGTATGGGGGATCTTACAACTCCAAAAACTTTAAAAGTATTGAAGAAAAGAAAAGGAAACACACTTAAAGAAAATATAATCAAACTAATCATGTACTCGAAGTGCCACCATGCTACCAGGATCCTACTACCACCAATTTATATTTTCACACAAGTTAGGATTCTCTTCTTTTCATGAATCAAACTAAACGAAATCACACTTTTATAAAAGGAAATAATGACGAGGCTTCAAAGAAACTCACCAAAGTGAATGCGTTGGGATAGAACCCCTTCAAAATTATGAAGCAAGGGTACCTTTGTGTCTTACTACTTCTCCTCCCCCAAGTTCCAATTGTAGCTGGATCACACACACAAAAAGGAACCTGTGAAAACAATGTACCTATGTGATCCGGATGCTTTTCGGCACGAAATGAGAGCGGAGATATAATAAAGAAATGCACAGAGATATTGTAGATATTCAATGATATAACAGAAATGTATCAGATATGCAACCATAAACATAGATATACAGTAATACACGATTTCTATTATTCAGAGAAATGTACAGAGACTATAAAAATACAGAGTGAAAGACTCGCTAGAATGGTGGCAACTTATCTCTGAGAAGAGATGTGACAGATACTCGCATTTGCAAGAAGATCATTACAATGAGGCTCTAGAGGCCTTTTTACAATAGATGAGAATGCCAAAATTCATAGACATCCAAAAACCTAACCCTAGGAGATGAAGCGCCAAAAGTCATGTGGGCCCCGTTTGGGTAAGTTAGTACATCAACTTCCCAGGGTCGTAACTTTTGCATACGATCTCCATTTTAGGCGTGTGATAGCTCGTTGGAAAGGTATCATCAAGGAGATTCATTTTGGGGGCTCAATCATGCCTTCGGCTATCATTGAGAACCTCGATCTCGAAAAACCTTCATTTGGACCCTCAAAATGGCCCCGGAAGTTAAAACCTGCTAAAAATAGTAAATTGCCAAAATGGCCAGAAAACTGTTTTGAGCCATTTGGAAAAGGTGGGTGGCCACCAATATCCACCTGGATCACTATGCTCTAATCCCTTTAGCACCTCCCTGGAAACGACGCCAAAAATGTCGGGAAAATTATATGCATAATTCATGGACATTAAATTATCGACTAGGAGGTTTGTAAACTTAGAGGTGAAAGCATAGGAAATGCAGGATCAGAGGCTATTATCACCTATGATAACAACTAATTCTGATAAAACATACTTCGTAATGTAACAAACAAATTTCTCAGAAGGCAAGAAAACCACACTTCAAACCAATCATTCATCAAAATGTCATCAAAAAATATTAACTTCATCCACAAAATAAATATCAAGTATGGGAATAAATGGAATAACTTTATATGTCATGCATATAAAGTTAAATTTCGATCTATACATGATCATGTTCTTTGATATGTTCTTATATTAACCCTAAATATGTAAATGTCAAGAATTCACACACTAAAAATATTAAAGTGTTGATAGAAAAATAAAGACAAAGACTAGTAACCAATTATTTTCGTTAGCTCTCATTCTAGAACTCAAGATGAAATCTTTCACTTTAAGATATTAAGTGTTCATACTCTAATTATGAGGTTAGATATGAAAATGATAATCACAATTGCTTGTCGAAAACAAATACAACAAAGTGTTAGCTATGGTCACAAGTTTTACTCCAACTACTTTCTTTAATTAGTCATCTATAAGGACGTTGGATCCTTATTCAATGTTATCGATCTTATATTAAATTCCTTAGTGTAGAGTTAAATATCATGAACAAAAAATATAAGACTTGACCCACAATCAATATACCCAATGCAAGGAACTTGTGGTGGCACTGCACTAAGGTGTGAATCAGTTGTCACACTAGTATTAACTGTGTGACGAAGAATAATGAAAATTATTGGAAAAAAATCAACAATCCTTCGAGATCAATCCTCACAAAGAGGCTCAAGACATATCCAGTCTTGTATGTCTCTTCACAAGTGATGGAATTCACCTTTATAAGATAGTGTGATCTAATTGCAAACATGATTGTGAAACTTGCGCCAACCAAAAATCTCAACAATGCTTTCAACGAGATAGAAAACTATTCAAAAATAAATTCTTGTCTTCTGATAAATATGAAGATGGTACCATTAATTATCTTCGGAGGTCACACATTAACAAACTATAAGAATCATAAAATAAAATCCCTAAGACTTTCCTTAGGTGGAAAATCTTCATAATCAACTTTCTAAATTATAATTTAATCCTAGCAGAACAAAATTATGTAAGACAACAACCAAACTCATTGAAGTAGGGATGTGATATATCTCAACAATGTTGCACTTGTTCATTGAGTTTCTTGTCTTTATACATGTATGACCTTTATTAGAGTTTCATTTTTGTTACTCAATGCATGCATTGATCTCAACAAGGAGTTACAATAGTCATTGACCTCTCAGATCTGTCCTCACAAACACATTGTGAATATACTTTCTCACGTTTCAATAACTATCCAATCCTTGATAAGTTGAATGATTCAAAATAACCCAGATCTCTTCATATTACATTTACCAAAAGGAAATCAACATCAAATTAACTCATAAATTCAAGATTCATTCATTATGAAACATAATAGAGTCAATGTGTTAACACAAGCCAAACCCTAGATGTAATTTGAGATTAATTATACAATTCGAATTAAAGGGATTTCTCGCCCAAGACAGAATTCAATAGTTGTAAATTACCAAGCATTCAAAAAAATGGGATTACACACATAATCTACAATTTCAATCTTTAAACTAATCTTTAAAGTACATAAATGAATCAAGGCAACAAGATAAACTAAGTGAAAGAAACAACTTAGCTCTGTGCCCTATAATTGGTGGGCCCTTGCCAATCCAACATATAGTTTTGTAAACTCACAAAATCATGAGAAAATAGATAATGTGGATCAGAATTGGAGCTTGTATTGATGAGAGGAGTATTTTTATCTACAACATAAACATTTAGCTCTTTATTATTGAAATCAAATTCATTAAATTACAAAGGTGTGTTCAGATCTCCCCAACTATGTTATCCCCCCTATGAAGCTATTCTTATGCATAAAATCAATTGAGGAGTGGATGAGTTTGAATCCCCAAGTTCAGAAAACAATTTTTACAATTTTAGAACAAATCATGAAAATCTGTGTTTGATTTCCATTTGGGCAAATTGGCGTTGAATATCCGACCATATCTCCTAAACTGTTCCATATTTTGAAAAACCATCCATGTTTTACTCAGGTTTTTATACTATGAACAAAACCCATGTTCCAAATTCTTTATATTCATCTTCATTTTCATGAAACTCGAGGCAGAAATATGTTGTTTGAAAACTGTTGCCAAATTAAGTTGAATTGTTGTTTTTGAGTTGGAGGTCCACAAGTGTTGGAGGGCACATTCTGACACATTTGAGAGCATTTAGACATCACTGCGAAGAAAAACCATGTTCTCGATTTTTCCCAGAGATGCACCAATAAGATAAGCTATAATATCAGGTACGAGAACTGCAGGTATGAGAATGTTGAACATGATGGTACAAGAAATGAACTTAGTTTTCTTTCATGCTAACAATTGTGTCCTATGCAAGTTATCAAAGATTGGTGAGGACCAATGCAAATGTAAGAACACTTTTAATGTTGAATATCACTTGGAGAAGATGCTTGATTTGCAGGAATTCTTAACATGAACCATTGTCATCAAAATTATGATATAGTCGTCTTTAATCACTAAAAACATAGAAAAAATGATGTATTAACCATATTGGATATATAATGGTGAATAATGACGTTTAATGAAGGTTTATGGCATAGATGGACACACATTATTAGTGAAATATTGAGTTTATTTGGCAGAAAATTATGACAAAACGAAACCCAACATTGGGCATGGGGTTTCTTGACATGCAAGGGTTCACATTGTCTCATTTATGGGCACTCTTTCTCTTGAGTTACCAACTGTTTAGTTGATATTTTTCATAGACCCATTCTTAGCCATCTTTCCAATCCCTATTTCATTTATTTATAAATTTCTAGTCCCCTTTATAAGGTTTTCAAGCTTTAGCATTCMCAATTTGGTACCGGGGCGAGCACTGAGTAAGTAGAGCTCAAGTTGGATCAGCTTTTGATGGTACTTATTTGTTGTGTTCACTTTCTTTTCAACATCAATTTCTTATTATTTTATAGAAGTTTTTATCTTCCTTTGGGTCGGCAACCCCTCTTCCAATGAAATGAGGTACAAGCCCTTCTTGGGTTAGTAATACCCGAAAACCAAAAAGATGAGGAAACAAAGGGAAAATATCGTGGAAAATATAAGTATGGGTGGGATTGGTACAATGAATCTTCAAGGAGACACCCCAGTAGCAACCTTATCCTTGAGGGTGACCCACTTGCTAGGACGACATGTCAACCACCAAGATGAAATGAGGCAAAACAAGTAATTTCCAAGAAAACGTTTTCAAAATCAAGAAAGGACCCTTTGCAACATGTTCAAATTCTTCATTTATTAGAATGCAACTTACCAGAAAACCGAAATTGTTACCTCATGGAGAAAGACCCTTTGTACTTTGTGAGCCAAGCTGGGTGTGGTGGATGTTGCTTCCATCGATCATATGGTGATGTGTGGTCAGTGAAGGGCTCTACCTACTGATTTGCCTCTCGGTACTCTATGTCTACAACTTGCGAGCCTCAAGACATCATATCCTTAGTTTTCCCTAGAAATGGGGGATAACAAAGACTAAACGCCTCCCTAAAGAACCACTATTCTAATTTTGATTCCTCATACTCTGATGAAGTCCCTAAATGTAGTCCCTTCCATGCACCTCCAGTATATATGTACTGAAATATGTCAACACTCTTTCCCACCTATGTCTTGGAATGAGTGTAGTCTGCCATAATCCTGCTAGATAGGTATGCTCTGACTCGTTCTACTGACAAGACATGAAATCCCTCACATGTCTCCACACATCGTCCACAAGGCCCTTCCATGAGAACCTCTCTATGATCTGTTGGTAAGTCTAGAAGTACCTAGGATGCCCTGCCAAGGGTGTATCATGTATAACCCTMATGATCTATTCCCTAAGTGTGGACTTAAKGAATAAGTATATTCTAGCTCTTTAGTAGAAGATATCATCCACCAMTTTATACCTGTCATCATGAATATCACCATCCATCAACTCACATGCAAACCAATCCTTGGAATATTCCATGAGAAGGTGAGAATTTCAATCAACTGAAATCCCAATYCAATGTGTCATGGATCTCCTCCTGATGTGTTTGTACATCTCGCACACTGCTCACTATCATTCTAATATCCATGTCCATGTCCATTTCCTGAGGATAGCCTAATCGAAGATCAATCTTTGGAGAGTACTCTTTGGAAGGTATAGGCAGATTTTTGATGCAAGACGGTYGAGTGATCACTTACATCTCAAGGAAATTGAGAAGGCATGAGGAAAAATATGCAACGCATGACTTGGAGTTATTAGAAATTGTATATTCYTTGAGAGTATGGAGACATTATCTRATTGGACTAAAATTTGAATTAAAGACTAATCACTGTGGATTGCAACATATATTTACTCAGAATRACTTGAACRTGTAATAGAGGCATTGGTATGAATTACTTAGCGAATATGAATTTGAGATTACTTACATTAAAGGATCGGTGGATAGAGTAGCAGATGCTTTGAGTCGGAGACCACACATATTTTCGGTAATACCTCTTAAGACAAATCTTCAAGAAAAGATTCTAGCTCTACGAATTGACAATGATTGGTACAAGGAAGTTAAGGATAGTATTGGACAAGATACCATGATGGTATCGAAGTATGAAGGTTATTCATTTGACAACGACGAATTATTGAGGTAGAATAACATAATTTATGTACCGCCTAACGACAAATTAATGAATTTGATTTTGAGTGAAGCTCATCGAATAGTGTACATGGCTCATCCGAGAGTCATGAAGATGAAGGCAGACCTTAAGACTTTATTCTTCTGGAAAGGAATGAAAGCGGACATAGTTAGTTACATGGAGATATGTTTAGGATGTTAGCAAGTGAAGGCTAAACATAGACATCCAACATGATTGTTACAGCCACACATTATTCCTAAATTGAAATGAGAGTTCATTTCGATGGATTTTATTGTTAGATTGTCATCGACGACGAGGAGACATGATTCTGTTTTTGTGGTCATTGACACTCTGATGAAGAGTGCACACTTTATTCTAGTACGCACGACGTATCAAGAGCCAAACATAGATAGAGTTTTTTTTAGAGAGATCATGAGGTTGCATGGAGTACCAAGAAATATCATATCAAATCGTGGATCGATGTTTACAGGAAGGTTTTTTACTAGTTTCCAAGAGGCTTTGGGAACACAACTGAATTTTAGTACAAAATATCACCCAGAGATAGATGTACAAACAGAAAGAACGAACTAGATCTTATAGGATATGCTTCATATGTACATGATGGACCAACAAAAGTGTTGGGAAGACTTTTTTTCATTAGTAGAGTTTTCATATAACAATTATCAGAGTATAATAAAGATGGCATCGTTTGATTTTCTTTACGGGCGACCGTGTCAGACATCGTTGAGTTGGGATCGAATTGAGGATAGGGTCCTTGTGGGATCGGAAGTGATACAAGAAATGGAAGAAAAAATGCAATCGATAAGACAAGGATTAAAGAAGCACAAGATCAACATAAGAGTTATGTTGATGCGCATCATATTGACCACAATTATGAGGTTGGTGACAAAGTTTTATTGCGGGTAAAACCGCATAAGAGTTCAATCAAGTTTGGAAAGGGTGATAAACTCTCTCCTAGGTTCATAGGACCTTTCGGAGTTGTGGAAAATAAAGGACCCATGGCTTACCAACTAGCCTTGTCTAATTCTTTGAGGTGTATGCATAATGTATTTCATGTATATTTTTTACGACATTATATTAGTGATATGTCACATGTTATTAACATGAGTTTTTTGCAGGTGTCATACGAGGGTGCCATCATGGAAGATCCAATCTGCATTCTAGGCCATCACACTTGACATCTACAACATCAAATAGTCGATTAGGTCAAGGTCCAGTGGAACAATTATAGTCCACACTCGGCTACATGGAAGGACGCATATGAGATGCATCAACATTTTCCCTATTTGTTTGATAGATTAGATATGTAGATCTATGTCAGATACATTTATTTACTTTCATTTATATATTGTACAAACTTTGGGACAAAGTTTAAAACAAGAGGGAGTGTATGTAACATTTTATTCTACTGAGCACACTTTTATTGACTTATTCTTTGAGGACACTTGCATGCAAGTGATCCGGATATGGTACATTATGATTATGTATTGATTATGAGTTATATATGATGATGTATTGTGATTTATATGTTACTTTCATATGTGCATGTCTTGATAGATATTATTGACGATTTCTCCTGAGTGTGCAAGACACATGATAGGGTATGGATGATGATGGCATCAATGGACATCCTTGGACTCTGGATTGAGTCAGGGAGTGGATTGCATTTTGTTTGAGTATTTTATTTTATGCACATGTGATATATGATTGATTATAGTATGATTTATGTATATGGATTATTGACATTGTTTTTGTTAGTGGATGTAGGCTTGACGATGCTTGCTAATTCGACTCACATAAGGAGTAAAGGGGTCATGCACATAAACCATAAATTTGAGGGAGAGGTGTGGCAGCGTCCCTGTCACAACCTACTAGCACCCCCGCTGTGACCTGAATTGTAGGTTAAAAATTATCTAGTTTGAGAGGTACACAATGTCGTGAAGGCAAAATGAGGCAATCACTCATGAGGAAATCTAAAGGGCATGCAATAAGGAAGAATCTTTATTCCTTAGAAGCCCTTAGCCTCTCACAAGGTCGCCTAAATGAAGTGTTGACTCCAAGGGTTGGAAAAACTTCCAAAACCAGTCAAAGGTGAGTGGCACCCTTGGAGCACGGAGGTGCATATTGAAGAGCACGTCACGTAATTAAAATGTGAGTCAATAAATCTAGATGGCCTAGAAAAATAAAAATGAAATGCTAGACCTTGTTAGAACAGAGGTTTAAATAATCAATAAATTAATTAGTAAGATTAACAAGAGCCTAAGCCTAAGTCTAAGATTAAGTCTAAGTTTAAATAAGGGACTAAATAAAAATATCAAATAAATTGAAAGAATTGAAATAAAATCAAACTCTAGGAAAAAGGGTAATAAAAATAGAGGTTGGGTAAAATGCACATGTGTACATGAAATTAATAAAAGTGATTTACAAAATAGAAAGACATTAAAACATGAGAGAATAGGTGTACACATAGAATGACATATTGAATAAATCTACCACTAAGGCAACTAAAATAAGACTCATAACCCAACTCAAACTAAGATCTAGTTAGGGGACACTCATTAAATGAGAAATTGGGGAACTAAGGGACGACTAAGAGCAAAAATAGGAGCACATGGGGGAATGTGAGGGAAAATGACTTTTAAATAAAATAAAAAGGGCAATTACTTGTGAAACCTTGAGAGAGTGTGACACATGTGTTGGGTGAATAATCATTTAATTAAATTATAAAAATTTAGTTATTTGTGCATGAGAACAAGTGTCATTGAGAAAATTTCTATAAAATAAATGGATAAGAGGGAAAAGGGACCTCACTTTTTCATAGTAATGTTATGTTGCTAAAATTTGGTTGACTGTGTTTTACTTGTGAGAGTTAGGATTTCAAGCTTGAGAAAGACTGAAATCTTTTCCTTGTGAGGAAAGCTTGGAGCTACTTTTATTTTTTGGTTTCTTGTGTGGCCCCTTTGCAGCTTGGGGGGATAAGGGGGAAGAAGAGTACTCCTAGCATTGGTTGGGAGGTACCAGTGACGTTCTGAGATTAGCAAGTGGGAGTAAAGAATGAGCACAACCCCATGTTGAAGGACATCCTCAATTCTCTATCTTCATCTGTTCCGGTATTTTATTTTCTAAAATTTTAAATTGTAATAGGAGTAAATTTTGTATATTAGAATTTTTTTTTAATCACCGTAGAACCATTTTGTAACTTTGAAACTAGAATTTTGTAGAGTCATTGCAAAATTAATTTACAAACCCGGAATTTAGAATTTCGAATGGCCACTGCCAAATTAATTTACAAACCCGTAATTTAGAATTTTGAATGGTCACTGCCAAATTAATTTACATATACAGAATTTAGAATTTCGTATGTGTTAACACTCCAGGGAACTACTTAGGGTTGTAAGCTAAGTATGCCTGGTAACTTTAAGAATTGAATATTTTTTAGTGGGTGGATCAATGGGATACCAATAAAGCACAATGAAGAGATTTACTTATCAGAATATCTTAATGAACCAGTGCTTTTAGAAATTGTCAATCAGATGCAATATAACAGAAAGGTATGAAGAATACTATTCAGATAACCAAATACATGTGGAATGCAGGGTCAGATAACCAAGTACATGGAATGTAGGGTCATACTAAACAGCAAGGATTTTTTTATTCAAGTTCATGAGCATAAAGCTGAGCTAAACTTAAACAAAATACAGAGTAGAAAGAGACATGAAAAGTCTGATAACAGTAGCAAAAGAAGACTGTGATTGTATTAGGATAAGTAGTCAATACATATGGCCAAATTCTCTCCAGAATCGAACCCCAGGTCT
>JASDQU010349267.1:0-12283 GCA_032191745.1 Picea mariana
CAAATGGTATTTCCCACTCTCTAAGGACTCTCTCCTTCTCACGATGTTCATGATCATTCCATTCCCCTTGTACCCGGAATCTTTCCTCCCAATATCTGTCTGTATCGCCACCCCTTTTCAAAAAAAAATCAAATTGAGAAAATGGTCTAAGAACTCCTTAATGCAGGCATTATCCTCCCTAGTGCAAGCCCTTACTCTTCTCCTGTAGTCATGGTCCTGAAGAAAGAAGGTTCTTGGAGAATGTGTGTTGACTTCCGTTCCCTCAACAAACTGACCATTAAAGACAAATTTCCCATTCCTATCATTGATGACCTCCTGGATGAATTGAGTGGTGCCCAATTCTTTACTAAACTTGATCTTCGCTCGGGCTATCACCAGATACATATGAAATAGGTAGGCATTCCCAAGACGACCTTTCAAACTCATGAGGGCCACTATGAGTTTTTGGTCATGCCCTTTGGCTTGTGTAATGCCCCCTCCACCTTCCAAAGCCTCATGAATCATGTCTTTTATCCCTTTCTCCGTCATTTTGTCTTAGTTTTCTTTGATGATATCCTCATCTATAGAAAAAACTGGACAGACCATGTTACTCATGTGGATCAAGTTCTCCATCTACTCTCTCAACACCAACTTTTCCTGAAACAATCTAAATGTGCTTTTGGTGCCTTAGAAGTAGAATACTTGGGTCATCTGGTTGGAAAGGATGGCGTCAGGGTGGATCCGAAAAATATTGAAGTTATGCAAGACTAGCCACACCCAAAGACTCTCAAAAGATTGCATGGATTTCTAGGCATAATAGGGTATTATTGCAAGTTTGTTAAGAATTATGGAAAGATTGCAGCACCTCTCACTGCTCTCCTTAAAAAGAAAATTTTCACTTGGACTCCAGCTACTGGTAAAGCTTTTCAAAACTTGAAGATGACCATGTGCACCACTCTGGTTCTGGCCCTTCCTGATTTCACAAAGACCTTTGTGTTGGAATGTGATGCCTCAGGGAAAGGAATCAGTGCTATCCTTATACAAGAGGGTCGACCTTTGGCCTTCACCAGCAAGAAACTATCTGAAAGGAATTTGGGAAAACCCATTTATGAAAAGGAAATGTTGGCTATTTTGCATGTCGTTGATCTGTGGCGCCCTTATTGTTGGCAAATGTTTAATAGGTAGCGTATGCTTCTCATTGATGGAAAGTACGACAGTGAATATGGCATGAGTATAGGGAGAATGTAATAGACGAGAATCAGAAGCAGTTTGGGAAGACACTGCAGAGGATGGTTGGCATGCTTTATAGGCAGTATGCACTTTTCATTGATGGCAGTATCAGAGTGTGCATCGATGGAAAAACAGGAACAACGTAAGCTTAGGAAGAATTAGTGTAGAGTCGAATGCAGTGCGTAGGTGTGCACTAGGGATGAGGTTAACTCATGGCTAAAGCTTAAGGGAGATAGTGTACTTAGGATCACAGGCGGATCAAAGGTCGAGGCCTTTGACACTTAGAAATTCTTCCAAGTAAGGAGGATGTGTAAGCTTGGAGGAGAAGTGTCAGTGATCGTTGGATCCCATCCTGAATTCCCGATGACCGTCAGATCTCAATGTAGACAAGAGGAGCGCGCAGATATGGAGGATAAATATCGAGCGTTAGATCCGAGCACAAGGTCTGACCACCGTTGGATTGAGGAGAACCTGCACGTCTTTAAAGTGCAAGGAGTAGAGGGCTCACAAAATCCTGAAAGAAGGAGGACCGTCCATCTACAGCCAGGACATGTGGGGATAGATCGTCAGGTCGCTGACTGGAGAGTCAAAGGAACGATGTTCCCTAACCTCTCAAAATCGCGATATCTGAAATCGCGATTTAATCTTAGCCGTCAGATTAAGGTTGAATCTGGACTGTTGATTCCAGTCCATGTTGGAGTTTCAGGGATTGAGAGTTAGAGATGTCAAGTAATATCATCCACATAAATCATGATTTCGCGATATGAAAAATTGTGACTTAATCGCAGCCATTGAACCAAGATCAGATCTAGACCATTGATCCAACTCCATATCAGAGTTTCACAAATTGCGACATGGAGAGAGAAAAGAAACAATGCAACAAGAATTGTAAAATCGCGATTTAATCACAGCCATTGAATCAAGGTCTGATCTGGACTGTTGATCTCAGTCCATTTCGTAGTTTCACGGATCGAGAGTTGAAGATGTCAAAGAACAATAACCATAGGAATCCCAAAATCGCGATATGCAATATTGTGATTTAATCATAGCCGTCAGATCAAGATGTGATTTGGACCATTGATAAGACTCCATTATGGAGTTTCGTGGATCAGGACTTTGAAGTGACAAAAGCACTGAACGTCCAGAGTGTCGAAATCGCGATGTGTGAAATCCTGACTGAATCTGAACCATCAGACCAAGATGTGATCTGGACCATCGATCTGAATCACGTCAGCATACCACATCATCTAGGAACACATGGCACAACCAGGTAATGAAAAGTGTCAGACTGATTCAACATTTCAGGCACATGTAAGTCATGAATCAGAGTGACACATGGCAGTATTCAACACGTGTCAATCCACGTGTGACGTCAGCAGATTTACACCACTTTGGAGTTTTGAAAATCAAGAGATGGACAGATGTCAGAGGACGAGGAGGGGATAAAGGGAACGAGCCTTGTCGCACGGTCAGGTGGAGAATGATACAAAAGGTGACACGACATGAGTGGGGTCCTTCGTCAATACCCCACCATCCCGGAGCCCCCCCCCCGTATTAAAGGCAGAAAGGCAAGGGGGGTCTGGAATCGCTTGAGCGCCATTGGTCTAGGCACTCTAATCCTAGCCGCTCGAGAGATGTGCACCCAATTTTGAACCCCCCGCCTCTTCTTAAAGGTAGAATGGCAGGGGGGATCCAGAATCCAATCCCGACCGTAGATCTGGGAGCATAGATTCTGGTCATCCAGATTTGATTGTTGCATATCCAAAAGGTGCATTTGCACCCGAAACTTAGGAAGGCATAAGCTCGACTATGCCAAAGAAGACGAGGAGTCTCAACTAACAGAGAGGTTGAGAAATCTCAGCAGAGCACCCAGTGATGCTGGATGCATGGTGGAAAACGACCAGAGAAGCTGAAGAGTCACGATGATGATCAGACAGAGCACTCAAGTTATGGAGGAATTTGGCACAGAGTGTGCATGCAGAGGCATTGCGAATATTGCATGCACAAGGAGCACAGGTACTATAAGAATGATGAACAAAGAAGAGATGGTGGTTGTGGTCATGGTGGAGGATTCAAGTGTGAGCAAGGAGGCAGAGCATAGGAGTAGAGATGCATGGTAGAGGAAGGTTGCATCAAAGGGATATGGTGCAAAGAGTATAAAAGGCAGAATAAAAGAAATTTTAAGTGGTGTTCATAAGACAATGATGTAGATAGGGCAAAGCAGCGTAACAGAACAACAACAGGGCTGGTAAGCCATTGAATTATTTTATATCATTGTAGAGTTTCAGTAACAAAGAATTTATTAATCAGGGTGGTTGGGAGGTGTTAGGGAGGACTGGTGTCCTCAATGGTTCAAGTGGATGCTTGAACACAGGGAGTTGGTGCTTCCTTCTAGTTGGTGCTAGAGAAACCAGGGAGTTGGTGCTTCCTTCTAGTTGGTACTAGAGAAACCAGGGGGTTGGTTCTTCCTTCTAGTGTGTGCTAGAGAAAACAGAGAGTCGTTGCTCTCAGCAAGTTGCACCTTGCAAAAAAAGAGGTTGTATCCTCACAATGAGTTGGTGCTCATATGTATGATAATGTAAATAATGTAGATAATACTTATCATATAAAGAAAATAAGGTTTTTACCCTGTATGGGTTTCCTCGGGAACTATCTATCTCTGTCTTTCTCATATATGTGACTGATGCTTAATGTGCCTTTGTTTATTTCACTGCATTATTGTGATCATCATTGAGTGACTTGTAAAGATGTTAAAAGAAGCATAATTGTTTAAGCACGGTAACAACTGATTCACCCCCCTGCCCTCTTAGTTGTCCAACACTTATATCTTGGGGCAACGTTTCCAAATTAAGACAGACCATCAAAGCCTCAAGTACTTTCTGGAACAACACATTTCCTCCCCGGAGAAACAAAAATGGGTGACTAAGCTCTTTAGATATGATTATGAGATCATTTACAATAAGGGAAAAGACAATCAGGTGGCGGACGCACTGTCCTGAAAATATAAAGAATAAGGATCCCTTTTTTCTCTTTCCTTCATTGTACCAGATTAGCTCCAAGTTGTGCACCAGGAATGGCTACAAGATCCCAAAAGTTTGCATCTGATCCAACAATTGTAGACCAATTCTCCATCTCCCCCAGGGTACTCTTAGCTCCAGGATGAGCTTTGATACAAAGGTCATTTGTATTTAAGAAAACAATCAAAGCTTAAATCCACGGTACTTTTTGAGCTTCATGCTACACCCACAGCAGGGCACTCCGTGTTCACCAAAACCTATGACAGGGTCAAAATTTATTTTTTCTGGGATGGTATGAAATAGGACATCTGTAATTTTGTCGTTGAATGTGAGGTGTGTCAACGCAACAAGGGAGAAACATTCAAATATCCAGGCACACTACAACCGCTTTCGATTCCACCTGCTATTTGGAAGGATATCTCTATGGACTTTATTACCGTCTTACCCAAATTGGGAAATAAAGCAGTCATAATGGTGGTTGCGGATCGCCTTTCCAAGTATGCTCATTTCTGTGCTCTTCAACACCCATTTACTGCATCCATGGTTGCTCAAATTTTCATGGACCAGGTCTTCAAGCTTCATGGCATGCCGCACTCTATTGTTTTTTATGGTGACCCAAATTTCACAAGAAAATTTTGGCAAGAATTGTTTAAGCTTTAGGGCACCCAATTGCATCTCAACACAACTTATCATCCCTAGGCTGATGGTCAAATGAAAGTTTTCAACAAGTGTTTGGAAACATATCTGAGGTGTTTTGACTCTGAAAAGAAAAATTAGTGTGCTCAATGGTTACCCCTAGCTGAATGGTGGTACAACACTTCCTACCATACAACTACATGCATGAATCCTTTTGAAGCAGTATATGGACAGAAGCCACCTTTAGTTCTCTCATACTTACTGGGTAACTTGAAGGTCCAGGCGGTTGACAAAACACTTATAGTTTGAGAGGATATTCTTTGTAACCTTAAAGAGAACTTGGTCATGGCACAAAATCACATGAAGCAACAAGCAGATAAAGGTTTCTCTGAACGTCAATTTGCAGAAGGGGATCAGGTGTTTCTGCGACTGCAACCATACAAGAAAACTTCCCTCAAGGCTGAGCATTGTCATAAGCTAGCGCCCAAATTTTATGTTCCTTATATAGTTCTCAAGTGTGTGGGACAAGTCGCCTATCAGTTAGCTTTGCCCAGTTAGTCAAAGCTACATCCTGTTTTTCATGTTTCATGCTTAAAGAAGGTGATTGGAACTAGGTGCCAAATTCAAACCAACCTTCCCGAGTTAGCTGAAGAAGGATCCATTTGGCTACATCCAGAAGCAATTTTGGACCAGTGTGAGCATCACCTGCATTAGAGAACCATTGAGGAAGTGTTAGTCCAGTGGAAAGATACAACTCCAGCAGATGCCACTTAGAAACCAGCTACCATTCTGCAGCAGTTTCCACATCTCAAGCCTTGAGGACAAGGCTATTTCTAAGGGGGCGTACATGTTAGGGTCCTAACCTGCACATAGGTAGATCAATATATTCAGATGTAATAAAGGTCAATACTAATAAGGCCTTTCAATAAAATAGAATAAGGAAGATGTAAGAAGACCTAATAGAAGCTTCCACTTCTAGAAGGATCTTCCTCTAGATGCTTCTCTTGATAGACATATTTAGTATAAATAAGGGTCGAGAGTATGAAAACCCTAGCTTGGAGATTATTGTAATAGAGTGCTACTCAACTGGAGGTTGCCCCCTTGAAGAGGCCCATGAACATTGCTTTCTGAATCAAAGTGTTATTTCTGTTGTTATTCTTATATCATTTCTGTGTTATTGTGGAGATTATGCTGGTTATATTACTGTTATTCTACATTTCTAGCATTTTATTTCTGTTCTGCATACTTTTTATATTTGGTATATTACAGTCAAAGTCAAAGTCAGAGGTTGATTTTTGGTCAAAATTGATTTTTGTGGTCAAATTTGAAATTTTAGGGATTTTATCTTTTTCTATTCATTGAACCTATTTTTATTCATTTTCTAACCTCTTCTTGTCAAGATGGTGTCAAGTTTCAGATTAGAAGACAAGCTGAATGATACTACAAATTTTAAAGGTATACACTTGTATATTATTTTCAAGTTTTATCATCCAAAAAAGCATGAGTGTGTTTGCAGAGGATGTACAAGAGACCTTTTCTAAGCAATGAGTTCAGTACATTCCGAGGAACAAGTGCACCCTCCCTAGTAGTGAAGACTCCAAGTTTGATTATTTAAAAAAAATGATATTGCTCTAGTTGTTATGACATTATTATGATCTATGATCTTATGTTGCATCTTGATCTATTGAAGTTATGATCATTATACTAACCCCTTAATACTAGAGATACACTTGTTGATCTCCTCTCTAGGAGATATTCTTGTTTTTATGTAAATGCTCATTGTTGACAAGATGAAGTTGATCTCCTTTAGGAGATGTTCTTGGTTACTGAACTAGACTTCAGGTAGGATATCTTCCATGAAGGATACCATGGATATTTTTTTGTTCTTGTTTCTTATTCTAGGAAGGTCATAAGAGATGAATATAAGAGGGAGTTACACTCAGAAGGAATCAATGACCAAGAATAAGACAACATATTTTTGTGACACTTTGCAGAATGCAAAGGGACATGCAACAGATAGAAGTTTGGTTCGAGGATTCTCTCAGATAGAGGGAGTTGATTTAAGAGTTTGAGATGAAGGATATTGATCGAATATATTGGGATTGGAAGCATGGATGGCACCATATGATATCTTCAGTGAATAGAATGAAGAGGTTTATCATGATGGATAGGAAGTCCATGGCCACACCTATGATGACACATCTCAGGAAGCTGTATGAAAGGATAGGAATTTTCTTTGCAGAGAGCACCTTGTGCCAGTAAATGGTTGATCCATGACCATATTATTGGGTTACAACACAACATGCAAGTACCTATGTTGTGGTATAGATAGATATGATTGATATTTGATGATGAAGTATGTCTACTGGGATATACGGTTTTTGGATTGGGAGTGTAGAAGACAGATCTAACACCTAGGGTGCTACTTCAGCTTGGGATCAAGAATGATTTCTAGACAAGTAGGGAAGAAGATATCTATATCACTCATTCATATATCATAGCCAATGATGAAAGATATGAAGTAGGGTTTGTTTTTGAAGGATCTTGCAGGACTTCATCAGAGACATGGTGTAGGAAGGAGCAATGAGGTTCCATCACTTATCCACAAATGAGCAGATAGCTAACATTTGCACTGAGCCTATGTCTAGGAAAATATTGGAAGGAATGAAAATGTTTCCTTGGGGGGGTATTAATGATTGCAACATCATGTAAATATTCCAATATTGATCAAGTGAACTTGATCATGTGGGAATAGGCTCAGATGTAATATTCAATGGATTGAATATTCAATTTGTTGTTAGATATCCTATGTGTGAATTATATCGGTCATTTAAACTCTCACGATTAGGTGAGTAGTTAACTCATGAGTAGGTGAGTATCCCCAATAAGCATCGAGCCGAATCTATCTCCATAGGAACTGATCTACGGACAAGGGGATATAGGGAACATCTACATCAAGAGTAGATGTTCCTCGACATACTATTCAATGGACTGAAGACTCGAGGTGCTTGCAGTGAAATTCCATGTGTCTGATAGCATCAAGATGAATTAATTCACAGAGTGATCCTATGAGAGGATCACCATGAGGTGTTTGTGGCTCCGATGTGGTCAGAATTATTATCATGGGACAAGAACGACCTAAGGTGCTAGACACATGTGTCTGATAGCATCGAGCTAAATGCATTCATGGAGTGACCCTATGAGAGGATCAACTATGAGGTGAATGTGACTCCGATGAGGTCATGATTCTTGTCATGGGACAAGAATGACCCGAGGTGGTAGACACATGGTGGTGGATATGGATCATCAATATAAATAAATGAGGCTCATGGATATTGTGATATTTTCTATGATAGAATAATACCAATAACAAGTACGACTATATGTTTTGATTTCATATTGCTACCAGATGATGATGATAGTGATGATTATACTCATGAATTGATCTATGATGATGCTACATGTAGAATGATATAAAATGATATGAGTCTTTCCCATGCCATATGAATATGGATGGATTTGTTTGAGACCATTAGTACCTATGTAGCTAAGAGGCAATGTTGATATTATGGTAGTTGTGGGAGGTATTAACTTCCATATGTAACCTTTGACTAGAATAGAATATCCTGAAAGCAAGAGAAACCCTAAAAAAATGTGTGAAAACCCTAGAAGACATTTCATCTCAACATGGTATACAATATTAAGGTATTATCCTCCATGAAGACAAGTCGGCCTCATAGAAAAAAAATAAACAAAAAATATAATTACCAAAAAGTCAAGTCGGCCCAGACAGAAAAGTCATTGGATAGATAAATATAAATAGAGGATGTCTTAGATCATTTACTCACTCATTCTCACTCATTCTCACTCAGGAAACCAAAAATAGTGTGCAAGTTTGGAGGAGGAGAAACAACAACTATAGTTGTATGGTTTTATATTGTTCAGTATTTCTATTAGTTTCTCTTGTATGCTACCCTTGGAGAAAGTGCTCTCTCTTGGTTATCTGTTGGTTCTAGTGTGGATTCCTGGAATCATTATTTCTATCAAAGGTTAAGGTGCTTGGGGGTGGATTTCTGCATATGGTTGGGTGACAATGGTGTAGCATTTTATATGGTTAAACGAGCACATCAACATTATTCTAACACTTATAACATTAACTTAAGATTTCATTTTTGTATATTTTAAGTTGTTTTACAACAACCATCCTTGAATGTATTCAAATAGGTGCTAACATACAAAGAAGAGCCATCAAAATAATTGATTGACATAGGGATAAGTAAGGATTGTGAGTGTATGTTGGAATATCAAAATTAATGGTGGAATTGATGCAAACCCCCACCCCTCCTTGGGGTTCATGCGACCTCCCGGTCTAGGATCATTCTGCTGAGGAAATGAATCAGCTCTCAAATCCTTGTTGGATCCCATCCAATGTACATGGACACTTTAAAATATCCTTAGGCATAGGTCCATACAAATCCAAACCCCACGAGCTCTCTTTCTAAGCCCCTTTATCCTTGAAATCATATTTCAGAAACTAGCCCCATAATTTTGGTCAAATTATCATATGATCGAGGGCTAGAACCGAGTTCTTACCAGAAAAGCGCCTATCTAGAGCTTCGGGGCTCCGACACTTCATTACTTTGGGCTTCGAAATTTCTGACCTCAATACATGTCAATTATCCCAAACGCCAAAGCGATGAATTCCTGAAAAGACACCCAGATCAATGGTCCACACTTCTCCAAAAGCCAATGGCTGTGATCTACTTTACAACTCTGGGCTTCGGGACTTTTAGCTTCTAATTACCATTAGACTCCTGAATCTTCGAATGTCAAAGTGGAGAAGGGTAGGGATCCATGTTCTATGTATCCCCAATAATGAATGGCTTGTATTTACTTCGAGACTTTGAAACTTCGAGGAATTTCACACTAAAACACTTTTTAATCGCGATCCTCTCGATTGTCGAACTTTTGAATTGTGAGATCTTACAGCTCACGTTCGCTCATGTGCGGATATGATAGTTGGGATCTAATATTCTATGACAATGCTTCTCCTCCTACCTAGGCTTGATATGATGACCCAAATCTATGTGCCATGGCCAATCCAACAGCTTGTACTCCTCCGAGTAATCTATAGGGTAGATTCAATTCGGGACTTCGAAACTTTTGCCTCCTTCACAACAAATGCTTTAAACTTACCAAAGAAGCGAATTCTGAAGGACTTCAAGGGTTTAAAGTCTATGCTCCTTACCTTCATTTGACATTTGTGCGAGGTCTTGGCTTCTCTCGGACTGATCTCATCCACTCGCCTTCAAACAATTAGATTTTTCCCTCTTTCTGGGGACTTACTCCCGCTATCACTCCTCGAGCTTATATCAGTTGAATGACTTGACCTTGGGCGCACACCTTGCACTTCTCCGCAGTATGAAAATCGGATTGTTCTTGCCTTCTACACTCCTTGCATATGCCCTGCGCACACTTGTGAGCTTCCAACTCTTCAACTTCAAAGGGCTCATCCCTTTGTTCTATCATATGATCTCTTGTGCCCTCCTAGCACTCTGAACTCTTCATTATTGAGCTTTACCAACACTTAAATGAAATTTTGGATTCGTTCACTCCTTGCACTTACCTCCTGAATCTTGGACTTGAAATACTTACTTGTGCACTCCTTGTGCTTACCCTGTGCACACTTGCACTGTATTTCCCTGAAGATTTTACATTTCTCTAAGTGTAGGCACACTCCTTACACTCGCTATGTGCACTCCTTGCATTATCCCTTCTGAGCCTCTATGACCTGTTATGGTGTGCCCACCTGGAACAATCTTCCTAAACTCAAAATTGAGTTCTTACACACTCCTTGCACTGGATTTTTATAGTTTTTTCACAACTCTAACATGCACTCCTTAAACTATCCTTGAGCACCCAGAACACTTACAAACTCACACATATAGGGAATTCTATCTATTCCTGCAAAGGGAATGATTCATACATTCATGGAATTCACAAAAATACATAGAAAACATTTAGAAACACATAAAATACACATAGAGATTCATATGCAGGGAAATATTCCTTTGTATTAAATCTGAATGCTTTGTACAATGTTTATAGGAATGGACTGCAACATAGTCTCAGTTATTTCACTCCTCTCCTCTCTTCTCTTCTCATGAGCTTCTCTAATGCTCTCTAATTTTACTCTAATGCACTAATCCTTATGATCTCAATACATTAATATTTTTACAAGAGAGGGTCTTCTTGATCCTTCCTCCACCTACTTACATTAAATTACAATTAATCGACATCTAGTCTGAATCAGATTTAGATCTATTTACTTGTCAACCATTAAAGGAAACTTACACTCAGTATTACACATATACAATGGTCCAGTGCTCCTTGATCCTTTCAAACTTTAATTACATTAAATTTACAAATTTAAAGCAAAATGAGAAGGTTGGTGCTTTTCTCTTCTTGGGCTCTTCTCCCTTCTAGTGCATTGTTGTGTTGATTGTTGATGCATTGTTGATGCTCCTGCATCATGATCCTCTTCTGAAAAAATCATGAGCTCCTACTCATGGCTCCTCTGTTTTTGTTGCTCATATCCTATTAGATCCCAAACTCCATTCTGGAGTTTTTCATCTACTCCTTCGCCTTGCTGTTGTTTCTACCCTGTTGCTGCTACAAGATTTTCTCAAGGTTTCCAAATTTTATGTTGTAGTGCCCTATTCATTATGCCATTGCAATATCTTCTTGTCAACCTCCTCTTGTTGTTGACTGTATCCTCTACTAACTTCAACATTAGTCTCCTTATCTCCTCAATCTACTCATCCAGCTTATCCATGGGTTGGCTTCTCTCCTCCAGTATTCTCTGCGGCATATCCTCCTCTTCAATTTCCAACTTTCTTGTTGGATGAGCTTCCTCTGGGTTATTTCTCTTTTTCCCATGGCTTCTAATTCTTCACACAGATTAAAGGCAGATCATCCAGATCTCCCATGTTGATTTCATCTCATGTGGCATTGGCTTGCCACTCCACTGCATACTCCAATTCTGTAGAAATATTACTGAGTTGTTTCTCAACCATCTCCTATGACATATTTATTTCTATCAGTTCCTATGTTCCTTTTTCACCTCCTCAGGATGGCATAATTCCATCTTTTAGATCATGTTTTAATTGATGCCAATGGCTTGATTGATTGATGTCAAGTGATTGGTTGATGTCAAAGGATTGATTGATTGATGATTGATGTAATATAATATGTATTGTCCTTGATGAGAATGCATAGATGAATATGGATCAATGAGTTGTCATTGATATGATGAAGATTGATCACTGAGTTGTCATTGATACATGATGAAGATGGATCGATGTGGTTTTATTGGTATATGATGCATTGTTGGAATAATTATAGATGACTCATTATTGTCT
>JASDQU010349268.1:0-12266 GCA_032191745.1 Picea mariana
TACGGAGGGGGGGGGGGTAATTAATTAATGAATACTAATTATCCCTAATGAGGATTAACTAATTGAATACTGATGAGTGGTATTTTAATAAATTATTCATTAAGTAACTTAATAAGTTCATAGGAAATGGACAAATGTCAATGTCTGGTTGAGTGAGCCTTTGTACCCTATGGTGATGTGGCACATTCTGATTAGTCCATGTGTCCAGTGGATATTGAGCCACATGTCACGTCAAGAGACAGGTACATAGTGGCAGCAGTGAACAAGGTGGCAAGCGAGATTCAATCTTAGTCATGGATCTTCGAAGGTCTCACATAAGCTAAGTGTAGTTGGAGTAGGAGAAGGGTCATTAACTGTCAAGTGAGTTGGAAAATCCAAATTAATTAGATCTGTTGATGTTCCAACCCATAGAGTTGTTGGATATGTAGGTTATATTTGTCGAAGTGTGTGTATTTGGGAAGAGTATGTGTTACATGTCAAAATTCCTCACTTCGATAATGTCACATTCTCATTGTTGCAAGTGTTGCACTTTTGTCACAAGTGTCGTAAATGTCACATTTGCATTCTGCATATGTTGCATTATGAATGACACCGTGGAAACACTTGATACATCCTCTAGGACATGTTGGAAGGAGAAATCACATCATTTGACAAACTAAACAAAATATTATTCCTTGAGAATTGGTGATCTTGGAGAACTTTTGGAGAATCAACTTTCCCCTGCTCATATGGAGGGAGTGATAGCGCTCTTTGTCCATCTAGCAGGGAGAATTGCAACACTTTGTTTCCCATATTGAGGGAGAGTTGATAGGTTGAGATAATCATGGGAAGAAATCCCCCTTATCTTTGAGGAAAACTAGAAATGATTCGAGTTGGTTTGGATTGAATCCAAGCTTTAGGTGACATCTAAGGGAGATGCCACAATTGATGGAGCCATATCCTCAACTTATCCCAAATATAACTAAGGTGGTTGAGCCTCTCAAAGACTATAAAAGGAGGAATTATCATGGTGAATAAAAGGAAAATAATCAGCAAAAGTATTGCCATTCTGATCGTGGATCTTTCAAGCAAGGGTTTGGACAAGGAGGACTTGGATAGGTTGTTTCAACTGCATCTACATATTGTAAGTGCCTTGTAATGTTCTCATTAATATATTCTTGGCCTATTTCCTTAAAGTTTGTGTATTGTTGCATATACTTGTCCATTATGGATAAATCTAGTTTAAACTAATCTTGATAGAGTAGGAATTTTGTGTTTTCTTCATTTTCCATTGGATTGCAGATATCACTAAGGAGCTTGAATATCAAGTTCAACATGGATTAAGTGAGGACAATCTTCAGAAAAAGGTACATCATACTTTCTTCCTCTTTTTCCCTTGACTAGTTTAACTACATTTAAAGGGATGCTAGTGTCCATTTGCATATTTTTGTCTTGGTAGTAGGGGTCTATAGTCCAAGAGGATATTCACCTGTCCACATGGGATTTTTCCTATAACATTATGTCAGAGTGGTTTAGGTGCGGGAAATTTTCTAACCCCGATGGTAGGACTCCGATGAAGAAGAAAATATTCAAACCAACAGGCAGGGTATTCATATGGGTTAGGTGGAAAATGCCACGTCAATTCCATGTCATATGGAACTAATGACATGGAACCACATGTTTTTCATGTAGCACTAAATATGAACTCAATAAATGAAAGTCCAAAAACTTTGGGAAACTATAACTTCTGATCCAAAGCTTAATTATCAGCATGGTTACATTCATTGGAAGGCTCTTGATGAGAAGAAGATGATGGAAGTCTCTAGAAGAGGCTTCAAGATGATTGAGAAAAAGAAAAAATTCAATACCTCATCCATTAAAAAGGTACTTATGGGGTTGGG
Source organism: Picea mariana (assembly GCA_032191745.1). NCBI lineage: Eukaryota > Viridiplantae > Streptophyta > Pinopsida > Pinales > Pinaceae > Picea > Picea mariana. The sequence continues at coordinate 1,881 of JASDQU010349268.1, forward strand.
TGTCTTACAAAAACTATAACACTTGGAAGTGAGCATATACAATGAGAATTTGGAAGACATAGTCTAAAAGTTGCAGCAAGATAATCAACTGCTTGAGAACATGAGTGAAGAAAATCAATTGGGATTTATCATCCTATAAACGATCAAAGAAGAATATAGATCTACCAATGAAGAGCTCAAAAATGTATAAAAGGAATTCTTTTTCATATTGAATGAAATTCACAAAACCGGACAAGATCAAATTAGGATAACTAGTCTGTTGGAAATCACAATGAATAAATAGAAAAAGGATCAAAATACCTTTGAAATAATTACATATTGGAAAGATGTATATCATGATCCATCAATTACTCTTCTAGTCTACACAACCAGACATAATATGAAGGACAAAGTCCTTTTTGATACCGGGAAATCCATCATGAATGATATTAAAATAACTCAAGCAGTAGTCAACAAAGCATACAAAATACTATGGAGGGCCTCGAACGACATACTTGAACAATTTTAGATAGAAATAATGGAAAATTTAGAAGAAGAAACTCCAACTGAGTTGAATATAGAAGATGTGGAAACTAAAATAAATATGAGCAGAAAAACTATTGAAGAAATGAAGGAAGTAAATAAACAAGTCCTAGAATAAAATATCATAAAACCAATCAAACTGACCTCACTAGCCAAATAATTTATTCAGAAAATAGAGTAGATCCTGAAGGTAGAGGTGAGAAACGATATTTGTGACAGTGAGATAGACTTGGAAAAGATGCAGGTGGGCAGAGTGGATGCAATCTTGAAGGACTACAGGCTCTATAAGGAGTATAAAGACAAGATGCAGTGATCAAAGACCTCTTAATCAAAGTATTTGTAATGAATTCTCTTTTGTTTGATTATATGTAATTTTGTAAAGTCCCATTCTAGAAGGTGAAATGAATTGTTGTAACTGTCATCTAACACAATGATAGTTATAGAATGTTAACTACCTCCTCTTATTTTATAAAAGAGAGTGATGCAATGAAAGAGGGACTTTTTCCCTTTGTAAATGACATACACTATTATTACTTTGGAATGAAAAAATAGGAAGAGGTATTCTAGAAATTATGACTTTGGTGAATGTATATGAGACTTTTCTTGATGCATTTATCTCTTGCTTGAGTATTGAAAAATTATGTTGTATAAATTATTTCTTCACTTTCTTCTTAATGTTCATGTTGTCATATGTTTCCTTATGAGTACATATATGATGATATGAATGCATTCTGCAACTAATTGTAAATATGTCTATAGAATTGTTGTTATCGTCTATCATTGGAATACCTGAATTATTTCTGATTCTAATGGTATTATATTTCACTATACTCATTGTTAATTATCTTTCTCCTGATCTAGATAGGATTAGAATAATTTAGAATTGCATTCAAATTAGTAATAGGTAGCATAAGTTATTTTAGGTTCATATTTTAATTCATATGAGAACATTCTATTCTCATATTCATATTTAGATAATAGTTTAGAGTGGCTACTAGGCCCACATACTGGTCAGAAACACCATACCAAATAAGAGTAGGTATAATTGTGACCTTCCATCTTGCATTCTCCCTTTCCTTCTTGACATGCCATTTTGGACCGATCAACAGAAATGACCCTAGAAGGGACATAGAACTGAATGGCTACAAAGAGAATGTTAAACCCTACCCATTCTATTACACTAACTAACACTTCTTATCCTAGTGATTCTCACCTTTCCAACCACGAACAAGCATTTCATCCTCTATGATACTCTGTAGATACCCCTGCTTAGGTTTCCACTCATCAAGGCTTTATGCAGTCTAGGAGGGTAACCCCAACCCATCACATCTATACTAGAGAATAACTTGAGACAATAAAAAAGTGTCATGTGAATGTGTTTTAACTCACAAGTGGAGTAGGGAGACCAACCAATTCCCTATTGACTATTCATTGCCCTAATACCAAAGAAACCCTATGAGGGAAGACCTGTTATTTGAAAACCTATTTACCCATGAGGACAACCCAACCGTCAGGACTATCAAATATAATTTGTCTCGTGTCCTACAAGTCATTTCAAAATATTCTAATTTATAAATATATAATTTCTTTCTTACTATTTCTGGTGGTAGACCTCCCTTGTATCTTGAATATCCACCCAAAACAACAAGGGGTGAGCCTGAAGATGAACCCAAGGGAGAAGGAGAACCAAAAGGATAAGGCAACCAATTAATTGTTATCGATACTCAACCAATGGTAGGAGTGAATCAAAATCCACCGAATAACCAACCCTAGTTGGTTCCTGATGCCATCACAGTACCTGGGGTAGTCCATGACATGCCCAAGCATATTCCTGAGAAATTATTACCTAAATTTGACCCTGATATGAAAGATTTTTTTGAAGACTATATCAAGAAGTTTATGCTTGTAGTTAGAATTATGAATTTCGTACATGAATGTGTTGTTTGTATATTATTTCCTTATACATTTGAAAATAGATCCTCAACTTGCTTCTTTTCTCTAGAACAAGCTTCCATCACTAGTTGGAATTCTTTTGCAATGAATTTCATTGAGAAGCTTGGGGAAGACAATCTATAACAACTTTAGTTCTAGACCTTTCAAGAATTAATATGGAAGCTAAAGAAAAGATCAAAGATTTCAATCAATGATTTATGAATTTAATGAAAGTGATTCCTTAAGCCTTTATGTCTGTTGAAGACATTTCCATTGAATTCTATACTTCATCCATCCCTACGTCAATGGAAATGTTTGTAAAAAGGGATGAGAAAACAACACTTGAACCAAATTTTAAAGAATCCATCAATTTTGAGAAGGACATGATCGATCTAGAAGGTAACCTTATGGTTGAATGTTCTAAAGGTAAATAAAATATCAAAACTAAAAAAGTTGTGACCAAACCCTCTAAAGATAAAAATGATTCTAGTTCCATGAACACGAAAGCTCTCCATAGAATTTTCAAGAAATTATCCAATGAGATAGTTTATCTAAAGAAGAACTATGGAGAAGGCTCTTCCAACCCCAATAAATTTTTTAAGTTTCAACCCAATAAATATAAGAACACTCTTCCTACAAAAAAAAAACAATCCCTCTTCTTTAGAAGGTATTAACATGGAAGATATTGTCCAAGCACTTTGGGATTGGGAAATGAAAAAAAGACTAAAAACAAAGAATAATAAGAAGGGTAAGTTGAACAATAGTATCAATCCCAAGAAGTTGATGAAACAAAGGAACAAGAATTCAATTGCTTTTGGGATATTTCTTTTGGACTAGGAGAAGAAGAAGATGTAGAATAAATACACATATCCCAAAATGCAGCTACCGCAAGAAGTGAAATCATATCATCATATTATAACCTTCCTACCTATTCTGATGCTACTAAAACAACATTTAACACCCATAAGACCCATGCAGCTGATAGCAAGAGTTCCCCTTCTACTCCATCCAAATTGTATTATGATTTTTTGGAAGATCTAAAAAGAACCAAATAAAACATTTCCTTGTTTGAACTCATGAAGCTCCCTCAAATTCATGAAAAATTCATTAAAAATTTGCAAGGTAGCACTTCCAAAAACACTCAAGAAGCTAATGTTGGAGCCATGAAGGGAAAAAGTAAAGTCAGAAAATCCACTGAAAAGAGAGCATCAAAGAGAAAATCAGGTGTGAATGAATCTCTAACTGGCCAAAGAGTAAGATCCAATACTCCTCTCTTATTATTGACTTTTGAGAATTTTAACATAAATGTGCACAACTGCATGGTCGATTAGGTAGCTACTTTAATGTGATGCCACTTAAGGTATGTGAAAAACTTAACTTTAAACTTGAAGAACCTGATATTCAAATCATACAATTGGATAGGATAAGAGTAAAAGTTATTCAGGAATTAAAGAATTCTTTGATAGGATTATCATCCAACCATAAAGTGCACCAAACCATTGGCATTATAGTGGTGGACATACCTAGTACTTATGGAATGAGTTTGAGCAGAGATTTGTCTTCTATGCTTGATGGATATTTTTCCACTAATTGTTAACATTTATCGCTCCCTTACAATGGGAAATCCAATCAAATAAGAGTTGACATATAAAGTTACATGAATCATTTAGTAACATACATGAGTGACCCCAATGAACCCATAATGTTCAATAATACAATTCTGGGTATTTATTCTTATGATTCATTCTTTAGGAAGCATACAGTTGAGATTTCTTCACATGTGGAATCAAACACACAATCTGAAATCCTTCATTGCACTTAGATTGTTGAGCCTCACTATAAATTAGTATATACCATTGACAATAATCACAAAATATAGTATAATATAATATCTAGATATATATTAGAAGTGTTTGCTAATTTTATTAACCCTAGTAATTTAGAAACAAAGAAAATTCCGAGTCCATGATCAAACTTAAAAGAGATCCTAACATGTGGACTTTATTTTTTTTATGGATCCAAGTCTCTTGAAAGTGTAGGTATTTCAAGCACACTAAAGTAAGCCAATGGTAAGAAAACATTAATTGCATATAGACTTGAGTTCCAATGTACAAACAACACTACAAAATATGAAGCCCTTTTGCAAGGATTAAGAAAAGAAGTAGACTTGGGAGAAAAGAATATTAAGGTATTTGGTGACTCTGAAAGTGTAATAAGACAAGTAAGAAACACCATCCATTACCTTTCAATTCATCTCAATCATTACCAACAAGAGGTATGAGAATTGATTAAATTGTTTGATGCATTTAATATCAATCACATTCCTCGTTTCTTGAACTATGATGCATACTTGCTAGCTAATGTAGCATCTAGACTAATTCCATCACAAGGGATATTTCCTGATACTTTCTCTGTGGAATTATTGTACAAACCTTCAATCCCTGATAATATGACCAATTGGAGATTCTTTGATGATGACTAGCAAATTACAAGCTTCCTACAACTTGAGGGTAATTTAAAATATTTTATAATAGATGAAGGCCAACATCATCAAATTATGGATATTGATGTTCCTAACTAATTAGAAAATAAAAATTAAAAAAATTAAAAAAAATCAGATCCATAATATCCCCAATAATGCGGTGAGGATGGAGAAACTATATGACCTTCAAGAAAAAATCAAGTAACAAATTACAAAACCAACAGTTCAACAATGCAGTTTGAAGTGATAAATATGGGAACAAACAATATACATGAGAACAAAAATATTTGAAAAAAATGTTCCCTTGTTGAAAGGGAATCCTTCATCAAGATGTTCAAAGACTACAAATATATCTTCACTTGTACCTATCATGACCTCAAAACCTATGATACAAACGTTATCCAACATATCATCCCAATGAAGCCTCAAACAAAGCCTTTATAGAAAAATTTGAGGAAAATGCATCCAATCTTGGAGCTAAAAGTAAAAGTAGAATTAAACAAGATATTGGCAATAAGAATAATATTCCCAGTGAAACACACTCAATAGATCTCCAATATAGTGCCTATGAGGAAGAAGAATGGAGACATACACCTTTTTGTCAATTTCAAAAATATGAATAAGGCTTATGAAAAAGATAATTATCATGTTCCACTTATGGAATAGATCATCCAATGTGTCTCGACTTATTAAATTCTCTCATTATTAGATGTGTTTTCAAGTTACAATCAAGTCTTAGTGTCCCATAGTGACCAACTCAAGACTTCTTTTTGAACTAAATGTGGAACTTATGCATACAAGGAAATGACTTCCAGATCAACAAATGCAGGAGAAACATTTCAAAGAGCCATGGAAATAGCTTTCAGAGGGATGATTAAATCTTTTTATTCTCTAAAAACAAGAAAGATGATACATCCCACCTAAGGAATATATTCAATAGATGCAAAAGGTATGGCATCTCACCGAACCCCAAAAAAGAAAAAATGTTGTTAATGAAGGAAAAGTATTAGGATTTATTGTATCTAAAGATGGCATGATGATTGATCCTGACAGAACTGAAGCCATGTAAAATATTCCTTACCCCAATAAAAATAAATCAATGTCGTCATTCCTCGGGAAGATTAATATTGTGAGTAGGTTTGTTCGAAGATTTTTTGAAACTGTCAAACCTCTCCAAGCAATGATAAAGAATAACACATATTTTAAATGGGGGCCCAAGGAAAAGGAATCATTTGAAAAAATAAAATAAGAGGTAGCACAGGCTCCTTCATTAATGAGTCCACAATTCAACAAATGTTTCATAGTATACAACATGATGTATACTATCCATCCATGGGTTTTTATATACATGTGCACTGTCCTTCATGTCTAAATACCTTCATCAATCTTGGGGTCCAAAACCAATGACTAGGGTTGACATCAATGAAAACAATCAATCTTCCAACAATATCCCCCTTTGTCATTGATGGAAACACTCATGCTGCCCCTGTCATCATGATCCCAATTTCTCTCCCAATTTGACATCATTGGAAAAGGGTGGGGTTTCTCCCCGTGAGTTCAATGGCATAAGGTGACCTTCTTCTTTGGGGTTGCTCCCCCTAAACATGTGGCACTCAATAATACTTCATCCTTGTTTTTGGGCTTTGGGACTTTTTCTTCCTTGAAATCCTTTTGTGTGGCTTATGTCTTCTCTCTCTTATTCATGTATAGGATGTATATGTTGTTCAGTCTTCTTGTTGCAGTTGCAACCAATATTCCTTAGTTGTTTTCTCTGATTTTACATTTTAGGGAGTCAAACGTAAGAGTGTATCCTTGATCGCATATTTTTCTGAAACTGAGGAGATTATGCTTCAGATCTTCAACCAATAGGACTTTTCCTACTTTTACATTTTCACTTCCAAGATTTACAGTTCCTTTTCCAAGTATTTTGGTAGATGAGTCATCTCCAAATGCAACATTTCCACCCTTTTTCTTCAAGCTGACAAATTTTCTTTGATCTCTGGTCATATGAGATGAGCACCCACTGTCTATGAACCATTCATCTTCTTATTTGCATTCTTTATTGACCAATGCTATTCGACAGTTTTCATTTTATGGGATTTCTTTCCTTTTCCATGTTGTAGTTGGTATATGGACATTTGGCATATGATTATCTTCCTTCATCTCTCTGCAATCTCATGCTTTGTGACCAAGATTATTTCACTTGTAACATACAATGTTTTGATCCATTAATGGGTCAAATGGATTATAATTTCTGTTGACGGGTCTATGAACATTTCCATATCTACTATTTTCACAATTCATGTAGCTTGTGTAGTTATTCCTTTCAATGATTCTAGAATTGATTTCCTTGCGTCCAAAATTTCCACAAGTATAACAATGTCCAAGAAAGAAATTTCATACCTGGGAGTAAGTGATCTTATTTTTGGTGTAGTCCATCTGGGTTCATGATCTATTCTTCTATAGCTTCCTTCATAATGATTTCTTCCATACCTGATGGGAGATGATCTTCTTGATGTCCCATTCCTTCTGAATTCTAGTCTTATATCTTGTTGTTCAACTTGATCTAGAGTATTGGTTTCATCATTTTATTCTTCCTTCTCTTGTTTTGTTGTCTTCAAACTGTCATTGTATCCTAGTCCTATCTTGTCATTTGAAGATATTCGACTACTAAGGATCTCAACTAATTTTTCAGTGCTTTGTTCGAACTTCTTCAACTTTTCTATTTTCAATAGTAGCTCCCTTTTTGTGTGATCCAATTTTTCTTTCAATTTCTCATAATCTTCTAATTGTTCCTTCAAGCTATCAATGGNTTAGTATTATGTTTGTGTTTCTAAGCTTGCTATTTTCAGTTTTAGCATACTTCAACTTTTCAATATTCACATCTTCTTGTTCACTCTCTTCATTGTCTTTGTATCCCCAAAAGGAATCAAGGTTGGTTTCTTCATCTGAATCTTCTTCAGAAATGATTTCTTCTTATTTCGAACTCTTTTGATCATCATCCTGGGTTTCTTGGGTTATGAATAGGACTTATCCTCCATCATTATATTCTTCATCACTCTCATCTGAGGAGATTTCATCATCCGTGGAGTAGAAGCTCTTTTTATTGTTGAGACTTCACTTTTTATAGTAGCAGTTTTCAAAAATATTGCCTATTCTACCATAGGTAAAGCATTTGAGAGGAGACTTACCTTTGTATCTTCCACTTCCCTTCTGGAACCTTCTTATGAAATTTTCTATTTCTTCATCAAGGTCGTTATCCTTGTATTTTGTCTTATTTATGGCTTTAAAGGCTACTTCATTGTTTGGTTGGTCAATTTTTGTACCTGTTCTCATTTCATATGCTATAAGAGACCCATGTAATTCATCCATTGTCATTTTGGTCAAGTCCCTAGTTTCTTTAATGGTAGAGACCTTATCATCATGCTTCAATAGAAGTGATCTCAACACTTTTTGTACAACCAAGGATTCATTGAGATATTCACCCAATCCTCTGATAGAATTAACAACTTCATCAAATATAAGAAAATAGATTGCAATATCTTCCTTTTCATCCATATTCAAAATTTTAAATTCTGCTCTATGTTGTTGAAGCTTGACCTGCTTAACTTTTGGATCACCTTCATAGATACTCTTGAGTTTTTCCCATACCTCTTTAGCAGTGTTGCAACCCATCACTTTGCTAGCAATGGTTGGTGCCAATGCTCCTAGAATAACATGTCTAGATTTTGAATTACAATTTATAAGATTCTTCTCATTAGGATCATTTGGAGCATTATTTGGGATTACATAGCCATTTACAACTGAGTACCAAATGTCTACTCCCAAAGTTGTTAGGTAAGTTTTCACTCTATCACTCTAGTATCCATAATTTCTTCCATTAAATCTTTGAAACCCATTTGAAATGTGCTCATGGTCATCCATCTCTACTCAGGATTTTCCTTCCAGTGGTTAAATTGTTCTGAAGGCAACCTTATTTGGTACCAATTGTTGATACTAAGAGGGGGGTGAATCAATATCAAGTACAATTTGGAAAAAAAATCAACTTATACTTCAACCAGATTATATATTCAATTATATCCAATGAGAAATGAACAATAGTAGAATATTTACACCAATACAATACACGATGCACAATATATGAGAAATAACCAATAATTATTGTTCAAGGGAAGTAATGACTTCCAAAGGTAGCTACAACTTCCAAATATAAAGGGAGGGATAAACCTCCAAAAGGAAGGTACACTCCTCCAATATAAAGATAGGGTTGACTTCTCCATCCTTGCCCCTTCATTCCACCGAAGAATATATGAGAGATAATAAAAAATTACATTAAATCATCACCATCAACCAACCATCACATAGAACCTGATAATGCTTCCTGAGACTTCTTCAACTTCTTCAATTATTCACTTCTTAGAATACTTTGATCCTGTAGATAGTATAAATCAATATATTCTCTAGAACTCCTTCAAGTTTCACTCCTTGAATCCTCCCAGAAAATGAGTTATAGAGAAAATGGTAGACCTTATTCAATTCTGGTTTATTCAGGAGATGAAACTTGTACAGCATGCCCCATGCTCAATATTTAACACAAGATTCTGAAATTCATACACAGGAAACTACATTCCATACTGTTTCCAATTAAATTGGTCTCACTTCATTTGGATTCTCTATGAATATTTTATGACTATTTTACTTGGAACACCTTAGAACACATCACCAAAAGACTTTATCCTCCCTTGAAATTTGACCTTCTTGTTGATTAAGGTTGGTTTTCATTGATGTTAATTCTTGAAGAAAGGCCCCTAGCACAAGGCTTCGGTAATGGACCCAATTTGTTTGATGTAAATATGACTCATTATTATCTTGTCATGGTTGATAAGAAGCAAAAATGGATGAACTCCAAAGTGGTCCCTGTTAGGACCACACAATGCACCTTTTTGCCTATACTTTTTGCCACTATTATACTCTTGATCACCTATATTTGAACTCATACTATCACTTTATCTGATCATTCCAAAGGTATACAACGTTCCTTTTCATTACTATACGTTTAATCTGTTTTGCATAATATTTTACATCATTCTCGTACTTGACCTTTGATTAGAAATGCATAAGTGTTCAAAACTGCAGATTAGCATCTAAGGCCTGTTGCTGAAACACAGAACTATCACACAGTCCAAGGTTGTTGTTGCTGAAACACAAAACTGATGCTGAAACACAGAGCTGCTGTACAGTCTGAGGTCGCAGATGCTGAAACACAGAGCTGCTGTACAGTCCGAGGTCGCAGATGTCGAAACACAGAGCTGTTACACAATCCAGAGTCGCAAATGCTGAAACACAGAGAGGTTACACAGTCCAGAGCTACATATGATGAAACACAGAGGAAACTGTCAGGACCGATGATGCTGAAACACAAAGGAAGCCGTCACAGTCAGTAGTCAACA